>JAVJAQ010005583.1:4225426-4293305 GCA_032362365.1 Zygogramma bicolorata | reverse complement strand
ATGGATGAGAAGTATGTCCAAGTCCACTCTATCATACATTTCTCAAGAACTCGACTAGAGAGAGTGCATTTTTGATCTCATGAGAACAAATTACAATTCTTACCTTCAACATATGCATCAGAATTCGTCAAAACACCCCGAATAATTTCTGTGAAGAAGCAGTTTTACTAGTGAAGTGATTACATTTTGGCGAAGGTGCGAGTTTCAAAATTTACTGTGAATGTAGAGCACTCGAAACAATGATTACGCGGCATAAACGCTATTTATTTTGTTCATAAAGAGAACGTACTAAAACTTGCATCATAACAAAGAATGCAGACAAATTCGTTAAAGAAAGTATCGTTAAATCCAACTCTGAAAATGAGACCGATGGGTGAATATTTATGTTCATACCCTCCTCAGTCTCTAACAAGAAAGCATGGATATAGACCTGTAGATAAAATTCCAATATTGAGTGGAAGAAGTTGGATGAAAAAGCTTCAGAAGAACGCAATATTTTGCCACTACATAATAAAACTTGTTATGGGATTGATTGTGGTATGTAATATATCCCCAAGTGTTCGCCAGAGGTTTTCACCCCACTTGTTCCTTACCTCGAGCTTCCGTTTGTATAGGGGATGCACCCGCCCAATCATCGGGAATTCGTGGACTTATATGTGTGTAGGTTCAATGGAGAAAAAGAGAACACGATAATCTGGACAATTTTCCATTCATACTGCCGTTCTATTACACTTTTTGGCTAGTTCCTTTACGATATGCTCGAGGAATCCTACGTATACCGAGTGACGCGATGATACGGAATATAATTGTAACATATAATAATAATAATAACTACGAATCACTTTACTTATTAAATTGGAGAATATCCGTGGACTTACCAAAACTTACCTAGAAAACTTTTGAAAATTTGAAGAAAAATCAAACTTTGAGGCAAGAAACATCATGACTCCCAAAATGAATCCTTATGTTAATAGAAAAATATTCAAATTATTTGAATTTCTATCTTTCGTTGAATATTAACTCCCTGCAACTATGAAGAAGGAAATTAGATTCATTGGTTCGTTATCAAAAGTTTTTTTCAAAAATACTTTAACGTTCATTTCATTTATAACAGGATCAACGACGGTATCGTGGTAGAAAGAGATCTTATGACCTTTCAAACACCAAAGTCATGTCTGACTCCAATGTGACTCCAATATGAAAGACAGACAATCGAAAATGACAAAGTTAGATTGATTATTCTGTTTCAGCTTTGCTCTTATCGCAATTGAGATCACAGCAAGGCCATATCGAATGCAAGTGATGATATATGATGATAGTTCAGGCAGATAGGTCTCTAGATGGAGCCAGAACCGAAATAGAGACGGATATAAATGGAAAGTGTGGTGAAAGGATCCCTAAAGCCTTCTACTCGAGCTCCAGAGAGGAACTGAACGACGATATCGTGGTAGAAAGAGATCTTATGACCTTTCAAACACCGAAGTCATATCTGACTCCAATATGAAAGACAGACAATCGAAAATGACAAAGTTAGATTGATTATTCTGTTTCAGCTTTGCTCTTATCGCAATTGAGATCACAGCAAGGCCATATCGAATGCAAGTGATGATATATGATGATGGTTCGGGCAGATAGGTCTCGAGATGGAGCCAGAACCGAAATAGAGACGGATATAAATGGAAAGTGTGGTGAAAGGATCCCTAAAGCCTTCTACTCGAGCTCCAGAGAGGAACTGAACGACGGTATCGTGGTAGAAAGAGATCTTATGACCTTTCAAACACCGAAGTCATATCTGACTCCAATATGAAAGACAGACAATCGAAAATGACAAAGTTAGATTGATTATTCTGTTTCAGCTTTGCTCTTATCGCAATTGAGATCACAGCAAGGCCATATCGAATGCAAGTGATGATATATGATGATAGTTCAGGCAGATAGGTCTCTAGATGGAGCCAGAACCGGAATAGAGACGGATATAAATGGAAAGTGTGGTGAAAGGATCCCTAAAGCCTTCTACTCGAGCTCCAGAGAGGAACTGAACGACGGTATCGTGGTAGAAAGAGATCTTATGACCTTTCAAACACCGAAATCATGTCTGACTCCAATATGAAAGACAGACAATCGGATAACTTCATCGATAATTTTGAACTTGAATGTACAGCTTCCATTAAAACAAGAAATGTTCCTAATTGATGAAAACAGGCACTGTCAACATCATAAAGAAAATCATTCATTTGTTGTGTCATGTTATTCGTATGGTGTTTGTCTTTAATAATTTTTTGCTCGAGTATTGTTTGTTGTGTATGGTATCTTATATTTCTGATTATTTCAAATTTTTCACATGTAACGCGAAAAAACTCCTTTTTTTGTGAGTTACTGTTTTAAAAATGAATTTCTTATGACAACAAAAGTGCAAAAATATTCATAAAGATATATTCATTGTGTGAGGCAGATTCTCGCTCCAACAATTTTTCAAACGTTATCAACACTAGTCAAAAATTTACATTTTCAGGCTACCAGCCCCTCTGAGAATACTGAAAGGAAACGTTTTCAATATGAGAGCCTCTTGTGATAATTTCATCTTGATAACGTATATACGATCAAGATATACAGAATTCAACCGTTCAGCATTCTATCAGCATCTACGCAGTGGCAAAATAGGAGATGCTGAAAAGCATCTGTTTTCTATCGAGAGTTTACAGAGTATATTCATTTCTTACGAGACACAGGAAACCATATTAAGAAATCATCAAAATTTCTTTCGGAAGCATTACATCATCATCGGTAAGTATTAAAGAGATATTTGGGGGGGCTTTCCAATTGTTTTACATTCATATCATCTCGCTTATCACTATGAAAAGGCCACGAAATACATCAAATGTGGTTTGCAAAAGGAATACTTTTTTTAATTTCCGAGCAGGATAGTTTATCAACAAATTAGAATATCGACATCGATAGATTTTTCAATTATCTACATCTTTCAACTTTTTTTCGATCCGACCAATAGTTTTCATTATATAAACAAAAAACAAAACAAAATAATGATTTTCGGCATTCAACCGGTAATTGTTGCTAAACACACGGACATAATCTGGCGCAAACTTTAGGGGATAATAAGGACACCTGTGTCTGCCAGAATCCACAGCTACTTTTCAGGTGGGCAAAAATCGACATTTTGGGCTCTTGAACAGTTTATTTGATTGGATTATAAGAGGAAATTCTGTTTTTTGAATAAATTCTCAGATAAGGCAATTTGTTCCACAATACAAAACTGAAGGACGTTTTTCAATCTATTTCCATTACGAAAGTATTAAAATAATTAGAAAAAAAATATCAAAGAAAATATGAAAAGTATAACGATAAAAATGCTCACAACTGGTTTGGTGAACTTCGTCCCATCTCAAAGCGTATGACGAAAAACGACTTATAAGGACTGCAGAATATTGAAAATACTTGTTTTGTGAACTGTGCCATCCAGTGTTTGTTCCGTACAAAATGGTTGTACGAGTATATGGAGGAAGAAGATTAGTACTAGTACTCCAATAATTTGGAATACTTTTGCAGTAGTGATAAAAAAATTGTGGTCTGAGAATTCTTCTGAGAGAGCCGTGAATACAATCTCTTTGAAAAACCAAATCTGAAGATATGCTCCCCGTTTCGTTAAGGGTGCACAACAAGATGCCCAATAATTTTTCAGATACTTTGTGGAGGTTCTACATGAAGATACTCACCAATTTACCGAAAACGCCAAGTTGATATTGACGGAAATCCATGAGGAATTAAGTACCAACAAAAAAGCTCAGGAGTCTTGGTCGAGTTATCTGAAGATGAACAATTCTAAGATAAGTAGATAACTTTGGCGGTCATTTGAAATCATCGATTAAATTGTGGCAACTGTTACCTTTGATCCTTTCTGGTACCTTTCTCTGTCTATTCCACAAATGACTAGAAAAATTAGTTTATCTCAATGCTTAGATTTTTTAACATGAGAAGAAATTTTGCAAAGGGATGAGAAACCAACTTGCACTAATGTATTCTTTTATTTATTTATTTCTTCAGATTTGGGATACATACAGGTATAAACCCAAAACAGTATCCACTAACACATATACCTATCTCTAGTTTACAAAAACAAAAAAAAACTCAAATTATAGATATTCTCAAAATACATTGCAGGTATAGATTACATGTGAAAATTTTTCATTTCAGTTGTAAATTGAGAGAAAGACATACAGAAAATATCCATATCCGGGCAGTTTTTATTAAAGTTATTGCTATGCCTAGGAATGGAGGCGTTTTGACCCAAATTGGTATGTTTGAAGCTCACATTGAGGAATTGACTATATCTGGTGTTTCTGGATGGTACATAAACAAACATAAAGACCAAGTCCTAGATAATTCTACGTTTTTCTAATAGAAAAATGTTGAATGTTAATCTAGCTGAATATAGATTATCGATGTTATGAACACCATTTACCCTGAAGTTTAAGAATCCAATAAATTTGTTTTGGATTCTCTCAAATCTAGCCTTATAGAGGTTATAGCCAGGACTCCAAATGACGCTGCCAAAATTCAGTCTACTATATACATTAGCAAAATATAAAGATTTGATAGTTTCTTGTTTGTTGAAAGTTATGCACATCCTACTAGTGAATCCTAACTTCCTGTTACATTTGTTTATGGTATATTTGCAATGTAAATTGAAACTCAATCTATTGTCGGAGATGACTCCTAAATCCTTAATATGGTTGACCTTGTCCAGATTTTTCCCAAGTAAATTGTAGTCAAACTCAATTGAATACTGATTTTTTGTAAAAGAGATTGTCGAGCATTTATTCAAGTTGAGGAAAAATCTGTTACAGTGGTAATATTGAGCGAATCGATAAAGGTCTGATTGGACTTTTAAGCAGTCTGACTTCATTTTTGGAAATATCTTTAGGTCGTCAATGTACAACGAAATTTGGAGATATCAAAGCATTTTTTTACGTCATTCATAAAGATTAAAATAATAAACGACCCAGGTGGGTACCTTGTGGTACCCCCGACGTTACAGTAACAGGTGTTGATTTGAAACCATGTGATCTATTCAAAACATAGGAGGAAAACCAACGCAGCCAATCACCTTGTACACCGATCTCAGCAAGTCTGGAGATGAGTAAATTATGTTCTATTTTATCGAGAGCCTTGCTGAAATCTATGTAAATAGAGTCCACCTGGGTTCGCTCGTTCATTGAATCAGCAATGTAAGCTGGAATATTACCGATACCACTTCCTCTGTTCTCATCTAAAGAAGGGATCTTGCTCAGAACTAGTTGCTCATCGATGTAAAATTCATCAGTATATTATTTGAATTCGACGACAACTCAGCTGGTATCTGTTGACAAGGCTCATAAACGCCTTGAAAATACTTTGCGAACATATTGCAAATGTCGTCGTCTTTAGATGCCTGATCATCATTATAAGTTACAAGTGACGGAATTCCTGTACCATGTGAGTTAGAAGCGAATAGCCAAAATTTTCTCACATCTACTTATATCATTTTCTACATTTTCATAATCAAGTTTTATCGTCTGTTTACTACGAAGCGACGTCTCAAAAAAGTAAATTCTTTATAATAATACGTCAAGTACTGATCGTTTCCATTTTTTGTGAGCTTTGGTTTTTTGTTTTAGGCAAGCTATTGTGGGTGTGGTGAAGTACAGGGGATATCTTTCATTTCTCACAGGTATTTCAGGTACAAAGAAATTTATAACTCTCTTCAATTTCTCATGAAAAATATCCAAAGCTCTATTAACAATATGATGAGCAACTAACTAATACCAGTTTATCTCGTTCAAATACGCATTGAGTTAGTTTTATTTAACTGGCTCTTTAAAAGTTATAAAAGTTCCGAAAATTTCCCTTCATATTTATAATCCGAGGGCTCTCTACATAGAACTCGATTGTAATCGTAAGGAGAGGCGGATATGTACAGAATCTTCATCTATTCAGAGATTTCCCAAAATACTGGTGATCCATCTCAAACGATTTTCTCAAGCTGAAGGGTTCGCAGCTGCGACTCAAATCACATGAGACTGCTTATACCGGCCACTACACTGCTTAATGCAAACACCCTTACACTGGAACCTGGTATAAATTTAATGATTCGCGAGTGACATACGCCAATTGTAATACTATAATGATAATATGAAGTATCATTCAATAAAAAATGATTTCTCCCCACCCAACCATTCTTACCATACGAGAAAAAGACATCATTTCAACGTTCCACAGATACAAAAATATATCTTAAAATAAATGAGTCGTTGATTTGATACCGTTCAAGAGAAGACTGAAGTCATTTATTTTTCTTGTGGAGATGAAATATTAGTTTGTTCTTCATATTCAATCAAACAGTGTGTGCCGCAATATTTTACAAATGTGAAATTTATATTCTAAATGTTTGTTGGAACAAGCGCTCTGCACTTATCTACTCATCTTATTTATTCTTTTTATATTGTGATTTTAGCAATGAATTTTTATAAATAAATAATATCATTATTATACCAGTCTCGTCGAGATTCCTGGGGAGCAGTAAGGCATATTTCCTTTTTTATGGGCATGGAGGCCCTGGTAGATTTTTTTTATTTACATATATTTATTACGTTCTATTGACTTGTTATATTTTATGAAACAATATACCATTCATTAAAGGACATTATCTTCAAAGAGCAACATAGCATTTTTCTTGGGTGCCCCCTAGAGAAAGACCTCCTCCCATTCTCCCGGGAGGGGTTTTACAGGGTTATCCTATAGTTGTGCAACATGAATATTAGTAAAGCAGCCTAGAGCGCTGCACCCAGACAATTAGTCGATCCTTGCCCGCACAAGTCTCTACTTTCTGGGGGCACTCAAAAGAGTGTTTGAAAAAAGGAGTAAAAATAAAAAATATTTTAAAATGAAAAAATTGGTGAGGTCATTTTATAAATGTTTCCATCTTTCGTATACTAAGAAAATGAATAATGTCGATCCAATATAATATAAAATCGTTACTAGGAACAGGTATGTGAAATTAAAGACCTAGGGTTAACATTTAACAAAAAATGGTCATTCAAATCACACAGACAGTTGATCATACTTCCAACAAAATGGTTGGCTTTATGAAGAGAAGCTGTAAAGATTTCAGTAATCCTTATTGTACCATGCTTCAATTCATATTGTAATATCATTTCCTCATCTGGATTCCTATGAAGTTCATATTCAAAGAATACAGGGTTTTCAAAATAAGTTTTTGAAGTTTCTTGCTTTCAAGTCATTCACAATTATCGAGAACAGAGAATATATACACTGATCAGACTCAAGCATAAAACGTTGTATTTAAAGAGTAGTATAAACGTAAGAGACCTTTGTACACTTCATGAAATTCTGACGCATCAGATCCTCTTATCTCCTCTTCAGAATGAATTTAAAAGTTTCCGGTCGCACAGTCTCCATGATGAATATACTTTCCAAATCCCATATCCCAGAACAAACACAGGACAGCCCTCTCCACTGAGACGCCTACGGAATTTATTGAATTCTTTTGCTACTGATATAAATATAGATCTCTCCACATTCGGTTTCGATAGTTTCGAAAAATATTGTTAAAGCTTTATTCTCCACGTTTAATTTTCTATAATCTATATCATTTTTATAGTATATTCCATTCCAAGATTCGCCTCACTGTAACATTGATCTAAGGTGGAGACATCTTACATTGATCAGAGCGTGGTGGCCTCCTGGCTTGGTGAAATCTGCAACGGTATTGGTCCAAGGACAACTGAACTACATCGCAGTAATATGTGAATTTACTGAATCTTGGGTCGAAATATACTTTAGATATCTAAGACTGTACTTATTGAAAGATGAGTTAATAAAAGTTATAGTTTATACTTCGTTCATCTCAACTTGAATCGCGGGTGATACCAAGGTACCATAGACATTGGATTAGCCCTAAGAGAGTGAGAGAGGAGGGGCTGCAGAGTGACAAGATAAAAATATAACCTCTAAGTGAATTCCTTTCTCAATGTTAAGAAGGATAGAGTAATTCAAGTATAGAATTATCATTCTGTCCTTCACAATATCACCTCAATGGGCATATCCTTTCTCTCTTTATTGTATTTCGCATCGTGTTATATGGAAAACTGTCATGAAGACCAGTCCATTAGGTGTAATGTCTAAGCAAGGTACTGAAGACAACCAAAGAATATTAACGTATATGACTACCAGCAATAAACCATTAAACTACTAGACAAGAAACACCATTAGTTGGTTTTTGGTATAACTGACCAATGACCGACTGCCGAATGACATTGCTGGCGTTTAGGATGTATTTGTCAAATTCGTGAGATTTGCTTCTTGTTCGTGTATACTTAAATATCCTTTGAGACAACCTACAAATATCAATGAAATAAATAAAAGAAGTCGCCCCCCATGGAAGACAACCACGACAAGGCGGGTTGAAGATCTTAGCAACGAGAGAGATAGATAATGTCAATCATGATTTATAATTATTTCATGAACTTTATATTCTTTTTTTATATTTTTCTCCTTAAAACTTCTCACTCAGCAATATACCTCCTTCAGTACCAGGAATTATCATTTTATATATCATCATCATTTCATATGAGTGAAAGCAATATGAATGGAACCTAATATCGAAAACATTTTCAGGCCTCTCCATTCAGGTCTTATAGTTCGAAAGGTACAACGTGTTAGATTTATCAGATTTCGCCTAGGGCCAAATCCCATGCGGATTAAAAGGGATCCTTTGAAGTTATTAATAGCTTGTTCACGATACAAAACAAACTATATTTCATGATGCAAAGTAATAAACCACACTTCTGAACACAATTGGAAAACACCGAAAACTGGGTATCCGGCGCAGCATTCAAAATATGTCTGAGAGAAAAATAACAATTTAGGAATATTTGGCCAGGAGCACCCTATATTGGTGTAATCTATATACGACGTATAAACGTTAATGGTGGAAATGGATGAAGAATAAGGACCTCCGCAATGGATTAATCCAAGTTCTGCGAAAAAAAACACTCAATTTTTTTTCTGGTAAATATGATATTGGAGAAAAATTTATACTTATAAATGTAAAATTTTCTATAAAATTAATATATTTTCTATAAAACACATTCAATATTTATGTTGAAGAATGCTTGAAACCTAATAAAATCCCACTACTAATAAATGCACAAATCAGTATTAGAAAAATTCTTGAAATCGAAATTTTTTTCGCAAGCTAATTGGTAATTGCAACCACCGTGAGACCAATATTTTCGGATTGAACTTATGTTCATTATTTGGCGCTGATTTTCGTAAATTCTTTGGGTCCCCAAACTGTCATAAAGAACCGTTATAAACATATCTGAATTATAATTTCTCGATAGTGGTGCTGTGCTGTTAAAAGGGTATATATCGGTGCACTCAAGTCATAAATACAAGGTATCCAATTTGTCTGAACACGTCACTGCTACTATAGTTTTTTGGTGAAAATGGTCAACCACAGACTTTGAAATTTCAGTTTCAATTGAAAAATTTAATCTATTGAAATAGATGCAAATATACCATGAAATCAAAGAATTTGAAATATTTATATTTTTTAATTGAAACTGAAATTCCAAAATCTGGTTGTATAAACAGACATGCAGTTGACTTCCATTTCGAGGGTTGATCATGAAATATACCACAAAATATACTAGTAGTGACGTTATAGGCCTCTCTCGAAGAATCTCCATAGGCGTTCGCAGGTATATATACGGGATACACTTCATCGCGGGACAGTTTTATTCAGAGCTAAGTAGCGAGAGTTATTGAGAGCTAAGTGGAGCAGAGTTTATTCGCGAAGCAGAGTTTCTATTAGAGAGAGTTTATCAGAATTTTTAGTACAGAGAGTTTTAGTACGGAGCATTAGAAAGTTAGCGGAGCAATTTAAGCGATTGTAATGTGTTGTGTTGTGATAGAAAGTTGTAATAAAAGTAGTGAAGTGTTGTTTGGAGTTTTAATCAACGAACCCAAGGATAAATCGTAACAATAATGTTTGATTTCGTTCTTTTCTTTACTTCATGGTTAAACTAGCGTTCTTTAGTTCATCGAAGTATCGCCCCAAAATTATACTTCGGTAGGTCCATCCGAATAGATCACCTTGTAGTAAATTGATTTCGAATAAGTGAATCCGAGAAAGTTTCCATACTATAGAAAAAATCGCGAAAGAGAACCATGCTTAGTGGAGACAAAGTAGAAATTTAGCGGGAACTTTAGGTAAAACTCCGTTCCTACTCGTCTTCCCGTAGTGATGACGCTAACTGAGGTGGAGTAACTATCTTACAAGTACTAGAGAAAGACAAACGAAGAATCTACTCGATAAATGGCTACTTTCATGAAATTACACTATCTTAAATTCACCTAAACTCAATGCGGAAGACCAGACCTTACTCTCGGCATGCGAGTTGAAAAAGGAAAGTTCTCTAATGACCCTTCAAATAACAGTGGGCAAAGGATTATCAGCTCTCAGTACAGCTATTACCAGTCTGGTGATTGATCAATATGCTGGGCTGCTGAGGAATTCAAGACGAATTTGTCTGACTTGGCCGATGCTGGTAATAATGCAACGTACATCCCTCGATCTCAAACCACATGAAATTTTGGATTGCACTCAATTTCGAATAAATAATCCAGCACTTTGCGGTGGCACAATCTCCACATCCCATAGCTGAATAACCTTCAGAAGATATTCGAAACAAAGAGTTTTCAATATATTTCACATCTTCATTTTTCATTCATAGTAACCACTTTCAGTATTTAAATAAGTTAATATAAAGTTATAAATTTATTTGAAGTAAATGTTTTGATCATATTCGATCTTGGTCATCCAGCTTACTCTCATAATTATAAAAAATACGAAATGGTGAGTGTGACGTTTTCTAAAAATGAAACCTTACTAGATCGATTCATCGCCCTCGAAAACCCTTATACACTAAATTTCATGAAAATCATTTGGAACCGTTTCCGATATTCAGAGTGCAATATGAAGGGAATAATAAACATTTTTTTCTGTAGCGAATTTGGACTGCATCTTTCTTATAAGCAATACCAGTGTGGAATTTTTAAAAACCATCCATAACCTTGTAATATTTTGGAAACTCTTTTTTTGGGTTTCATGTTCAACCCAGCTATGACAGAAATACAGGTTACGATAAAAGAGAGGCAAGGATAAAACAATTTGCAATTCAATTGAGTCACACTCAAAAACCAAAAATAAATTAATCGAAGACTTGATTTTGGTTTGCCCTTCGGTTGAATATAGGTGGATGTACACGAAATCATTTGGGAGGCAATGGAAATTTACAACAAGGTGCACAATATATGGTGTCCAACTAATATTGACAAGACAAAACGAGATTTGTTCCATTCCATAATATAACATGCAACAAAGAGGAAGTCAAAGGGTTTTGGAAACCAGGCATGACCAAACTTCATATCAATGATGGATTTGGAAGCAAACTTTTATCGCCACAAAACCTTCGGAAAATAATCTTCAAGCTGTCATATTTTCTTGTGTATACACAACAAAACCGCTATCGCTCACTTCAACCGGATTGGTGGAATAAAGTACTCAAACTTCAACGGAATAGCTAGCTGGAGATATATATGAGGAAATGGTGTGAAGAAAGAAACGATGATATTCAGGATCTTGAGTATTTTGATGGAGTGTTTGTGAAAAAAATTATTTCCAATTCCAATATTAATTCTTATTTTTTCAGATTGTGGTAAGTAGGTTAGAAACCCAGAAAACTACGGAAAAAATATTTGTCCTGCGCAAAATAATGACGTTCAAACAGTACTCATCACAAGAATATTTGTGTAATTTGTAACGATGTTAGCAATGTCGCAGAGATACTTAACTGCAACATCGACGGGATGTCATGCCGCAGACGTATTGGCTGGAATATTATCGTACCTGAAATTGTTACGATCTTCGCGATACTTCTTTGATATCGGGATATCATAATTATGTCCCAGTGAGTAGGCTATTTGTGGGTCCGCACGGTGTCTATCGGATTACACCATGCATAAAAGTAGTTATATGAAGCGGATCGTCTGAATATATCACTATATGTAATACAGCCGGTTCTGTACTGGATGACCACTGTTTAAAGCACAAAACAAACAGAACATGTTTCGCCTCCATACCGGAGGCTTAGCGACCGTCTGGAGGCACAGCCACCGCACGTGCGTCTTCTATCTGTCCGGACGTTATGTGTTTAAAGCATCCTGAACCCAGAAAGTTATACCACAGATTTCAATGTAATCTGTGGTTATATCGCTGACTGTAATGATGTTTATCATAATTTTGTAGTTATCGTCACCGTACTCTCCTGCTGTTCTATTATGACACTCCAGTTCAAAATTGCATTGTGCGGAACCCTGGGGTTGTGATATATTCGGACGAGCCGCTTCATATAGTTACGATTGAACTTCACAGGAAGTTCGTTTGATCGTATAATGGGCCGCGTCTTAGTATAGTTTTCCATGATGAAATGACAAATTTCGTGAAGCGGCTTCAACCGCTGTAAGCTGTTAGCTGCCGCCATTATATCAAAATGCATAAAAACGCTGGTGCGTTGACTGATATGCTTTTGTTTAGTCAATTCCTCTGAAAAACAGAAGTGAGAGAGCTTACATTTTCAGACGTTAGGTGATGATACGAATGCGATTTTTCATAGCTGATTAGCTAAACACTGGCAGGATCTTTTGTTCACCAATAGAATCATTAGTACACATTACATTATAGAAAGCTAATAACCCTTTACAGACAAGTGTTGTTTGTTTCATTTCACGTTGTACTCCCCACGTTTTTATCGTTACTATATGTTGCTATTGTTGAGTGAATATTTCACCTCTAGTTTCTTTTATAATGAAGCATTGTACATTGTTAATAGTACTCAATATAATATCCATCTCCATAATATGAAGTACCTACGATAGTTTCAACTCATATCTCGAAAATAGAAGATAGTTTTGAGAATCCTAGAATGCAAATTGATGTCAATTGATAATAAAATGCGAGATTATTCTGACGATGATGAAAACAAACTCCCATATAAATCACCATATCTATGTGATTTATTGATTGTTTTCCAGAATTTCCCAATTTAACATATCATTTCCAGCATTAGTGACAATGGCTGTTTACGTACCTAGTAAAAAGGGATGCATAAACAATTATTTAAAATCATGCAGTCAAAGTTTTTTCAGGTGCGTATATCCAAATGCCCATAACCTACAAAACCAGAGCCAAATTAATGGAATGCGCCTCTGCTGGCAATCTTCCGAAGGGATTTCTTTTGTTAAAATTTTTCGAACCCAAGAATAAGAGAGATCGTGAATTTGGCCTTACGATTTTTCGAGTATAAGCCATCTTACCAGAGTTTTTATATGCATCTTCGATCATATGTCAGTAGCTCGTTTCCTATATCACTAGGATAATTTGAAGATTCATATGGAGCAAATAGTTCACAAGCAACTATCATGCTCTTACCAATCTCCGGGACGGACCTCTGCCCAAGTCCAACACGAATCCTGCTTGAAGTCCATTTGCCACACAGGAAATTTTAGGAAAATCCAGCATTCCTAGGAAACATTGGAATACAGCATCGTTTCCCTTATGGTTTCTAGTATATATGTATTGTATCCCTTTGGCTGGCAGTTGGCCATCGGTCACTTTCCCAGAAATGCTAGTGCTGGCTATTTTCTTCTGCCACGGCCTCTGTGAAGTCATGTATATGATAGCTATTACCCCAAGTATTATTAGTTGTTTTCCGAAAAAGTACTCATTTCTGAAATATTCTGTATGCGGTTCACATTCATTTATATGGTAACACCACTTTGAAATAGACGTATTGCCATTCAAATTAGCTTCATCAATAGAGTGAAATAGTATTTAATTTTCTCCTGATGATGTCTCAGTATTGGCAATGGTAGTATTGCTGAAAAGAGTAATTCAAATCACAAAGAGCTGTACAATATTTCAAAATCGGTATATTTCTTCTCAAAAGACACCATTGATTCAATTAAATTCATTTTAAATGTTTGTTATATTTCAGGGAGTCAATGCCATTATCAGCAGAAAACAAATATGTGATATGTCCATTCTAAACAATCGATTAAGAAATAACGAGATAAAATAAACAAATACATATTATATATATATATATATATAATATATATATATATATCTATATATATATATATATATATATATATATATATATATATATATATATATATATATATATATGTGCTGGCTGGAACTTCCGGTTGATCCGCGTCTGGAAAGATTTACTTGTCTACGTTTCGACTCCCATTTCGGAGCCACTTTCAAGACTGAGTGACCTTGCGTCTAGGTCTGAGTTGTCTCACTAGCTGGCTATCATCACTGGAGATCGATCTCCAGTGATGATAGCCAGCTAGTGAGACAACTCAGACCTAGACGCAAGGTCACTCAGTCTTGAAAATGGCTCCGAAATGGGAGTCGAAACGTAGACAAGTAAATCTTTCGAGACGCGGATCAACCGGAAGTTCCAGCCAGCATATATATATGTATATATATATATAAAGTATGATGATTCACGGAAAGAGAATGGAATTGGTGTAACAAAATAACTCAACGACGACACAGATACAAAAACAATATGAAAAAAATGGTGACTCCACTGACTGCGACTCATTTCCATAATGAAATTATTTCAGTTGATACCAACCCACAAACAGAAACACTCACTGTGAAGAGTCAACTTGAACCAAATTCAAACCTCTAATGCAAAAAAAGTGAAAAATTCGACACCGGTTCCAAATATAATTTTATAATGATATTTAATCGATGATTATCACCACTTGTTTGGTACTCCTGCTAGTCCTGCTCCCAATTTCGCATAGTGCAGGCGCTTATATTTGTGCAGTTTGAGCAACATCGGTCTTTATTTGACCGGAAGATTCTGGTTGGCTGGGACATTTTTTTGAGAAACTGTAGGTGCTGTAATTCAAACGAACCATCATCATCCATGGCATTTGATTCTGGGTGCGAGTGATATATCTATTACACCAAAGGTTACAGTCTCATCGTATATATATGAAGTTATTCACCAAAATTTCCGTTACAACTTGCCATCTTGCCGAAGAAACAGTTGAACAAGTAATACTAAATAACCCATCAAACGCTAATAATGTTACTCTACGTGCGTTTCTTCAACCAAATTGGTGATGTAAGAAGGACTGATACTTTAAATCTAAGAACATTAGACATTAGAACCAAATATAAGCATTTCTTGCTACTGAGATAAGAATTTCGCCTTTCATTTTCCATATATTTTAAGAATATAAAAAACTATTAATATTATATTTATTATAATCAGAACCCCCGAGAAATAAATGCTTTTCATTCCTCTAAAGTTCCTTACTTCGAAAGCTTGATTACTGAAACGCTCCAGCGATTCAATCGCAAACGCGCCTTCATTGACATAATCGTTCAAAAAACCGAAGGAGGAAGATTTTATGTCACTGTCACTAGTCACAACTGCCACTGTCACTGTCAACCGGTTCCTAACCTCTCGATGAATCACCAAAATACGACAGCTGACGGAAAAGTGAAAGTGAGCTTCAAGAGCTGGTTTTTACTTTCATATATTCTTTTATCAATTCCTGACATGGCAAATAACAGTAGCTACAGAACTGTCTACGCGTTCGCAAGAGAAATGTATCCAAGAAATATCAAGGCTCATTTGCAATATGGAACGTCTGGATTTCGAACCAAGTAATAAACATTCCATAATGATGTAAAGGTGTGACCTACATGAATTATATTGATTTAAATTTTTATTTTAGAGCTACAAATTTAGATCATGTCATGTACCGTATGGGACTACTTGCTGTTCTTAGGGCAAGGTACAAGAAAGGTAAGATAATTCAAGAAAATGGTCCTACTCTACTTATTTTATTCTCTAGCTGTTATTGGTGTTATGATAACTGCTTCTCATAATCCTGAACCTGACAATGGTGTCAAGTTGGTCGACCCCCATGGAGAAATGTTGGAGCAGTCTTGGGAAGTATGGGCAACAAAATTTGCTAATGTCGTGTAAGTGATATTCAAATATATGAAATCTCAACCAAATATCTGCTGATAATGCTTCAGATTCGATTATCTACATTCAGTAATGATGAAGGTACCTAGTGACTTCATTCTAGATAAACAATTTAATCTTGAGTTGAAAAATCCATAAAACCACTGATTAGTATAAAATAACAATATCTTTTATATGATATACACTCATTATTTTTTTACTGTTGTGTTATAATCATGAAAATTGTCTGAAGTGTACCTTTTGAAAAACATTTTCTCAATTCTGAAATGAATGTGGCCAAATCAATCTTTTTTCCTATTTCTAAAAATTTTCCAAAAAGTTTGACAATTGATTGGAATAGTTTGTTCAGGCGATATTAGTAAAATCTGTTGCATTATGTTTACTCTCAAACATGTTATAATTCTAACAGTCTTCACCTAAACAGTATATATTTAATACTCAAAAGCAAAATAATTATCCAACTGGATTCAATGTCAGAACTGATGATTTCACCTGATTTTAAAAGTGCTTAGACGCTAGATCTTGGTAAATAATGAGCCATATTTCCATATGAACTATCTGTCACATAAAATTATGGTATTCATAATTATGGGAGCCAAGGCTTAGGAAAATATTAGCAATATATTTCACCACATGCATATATCACTTCTCAGATTGTCATACCGTGAAATATATTATCAGATAAAAACCTCCTTGTTTTTTCCAAAGCAGCAATATTATAGGATTTCAAAAACTGACTTGTTCCAAATTACAAAATACTATGAGTCTCTACCCTAAAACAACCTATGGAAGGTTTATACAACGTTTCCAAGAACTCATCCTATGATTGGGAACTAATAATTCAACACCAGGCAAATAACAATGTGTTTATGCAATCATAACTAGTACTAAGAACAATAATCTAAAGGTTGGTCAACTTTCAACTAAGAACTCAGTTCTCAGTGAAAAAAGGTAGTATGCATGCTCCAGATAAAAACTCGTCAATTAAAAGAGACAGTTTCTTTCATTCTGTACTTCTAGAATTTTATAGATCAAAGTATAAACCGTTGTACACAACAAAACAATTGACCAAAGACTGAGTATTCGAGTAAACACCATGTTTTAAAATTAAAGATTAATGATAGCCTTCTCAAAGAACTTGTTGAAGAGTAGGTACTAGCTGCTGTAAAATAAAAGAGATAAACTTTTTGAAAACAAAGCAGAGAGAGAAAATTTCTCCCCTAAGAACTAACAGGAAATTGCAAACACCACAGCTTTCTTAGTTATAATGCTTAGTTAGTCATTATTAGATGTTCCTATATTATTATGATTTACCACACAACTTGATAACTTGAGAAAATATATAGGATCCGAGGCCCTCTAATTGTGAAAGACCCCTACTGAATATGGTTCAGAGACTCCTTTTCCCTCATTAAATTTTTAAGAAAATTTTTATTCTTGATCAAGTTAGGTTTACAGTTTTGAAGACCTGTTACATTGTGTTTTTTTTATTATTAGGGAATATTCATGAGAATATTCTTTGTGTATCTTATCCTTTGATGGTGCAAAAGAGTCTTAAACAACGACTCCCTTTCATACGGAACACTACAGATATCGAACTACACAATTGGTATACCAAACACTCGAAAAATTAAGTCACATAAGTATCATTCATAGGATATTTCTGCACAAAACAAGGTGTTACAAAACTATATAAATCCCATAATTTGAATGCTAGGTTTTTTTAGGTCAAAATAAAACTTTTTCCATTTGAACATGGGTACGCTTATCAATTCAATATTACATTAGAATTTATTTAAAAGATTCTTTGTGTGTTTATATTTTTTCCCTTCTAGTTTCCACAGAAACGATGTTTTTCGGAAATGTAACAAAGTACCAGCAACAAAAAAATTATTACCGCAATACTATTATTTTTTTTTGAAACTTTTTTCTTCATTTCTTTCTTGAAAAATCGTATATAAGATTGGTTGCATTTTGATACCATGATTATAGTAAAAACTAATTTCTTAATTCGACTTGGAAGAACACCTTGAAATATCCACAGATAGTTTTAAAGAAAAAGAAATTTTTAAGATTTAAAACATTCTCAAATAAATATTTATTGTAGTTTGCTTTATAAATCGTTCTCTGAAATCACTCGTCAGAGATATTTCTTTATAAAATTTAAATAATAATGTTGACAGATGACTGAAGTGACGTTTCCAGTCAGTGTGATTTTACTGTTAGGTAGGGTGATTTCCAGCTGAATCGCTTCATTGCCGATTCAATAAGTCTAAATGCGAGCATTTCCTGGCCTCAAGTCCACAGACAGGAAATTTTCACCAATGAACTCTATATAGCATAAATAATATCCAGATATTATTTTGAGTTGCGAATGTTTTGAAAATATTGCCGAGGCGTCAGCTCTCACTAATAATATCAACTCATACAAAGGTGTCAATAAAAGGCAGAGAGGAATTGTACGTATAATTTCTCTCCAAATAACTTGTGTAGAACTTCTGTAACCATAATTCGCTATCAATTTGAATTGTAATGCCCTTTCTTGAGTAAACTCGATTGATTGTCCTTTCCTACAAAGAGAGGTCGTCGTAACAAGCCTTCTCCCCCTGCTTCCTTCAACTATTGACTTTCGAACGGAACATCAAAAAGAAACAAAGTGTATCTACATGAGAAGTTGGTAGTCGAACGACCATAAGCGCCCGCTATATTGGATTCCCTTTCATCACGGCCGGTTTGCGGAGGATTCGCGTCCGGGCTTTTTTTCTCAGAATCAGTACGAAAAAATAAGATACAGAACTTTTGTACATGAAGTAGAATAAAAATATCAACAAACACTTTCCGTTAATATGTGTATATCATTCATAGACATTCGATTCATTCAAAAAAGGGAATAAAGAGTGTCTAAGCTACTACATGGGATCAGTGTTGGTCGGATGATTAAATAACCTTCGCAAGAAGATATCATATAACCTTTTCCGGTCCAATAAAGCTGATACCGCTCTATTACATGAATATTTTTTTTGTGAAAAGAAAGTCTGAAAATGATGCATTTTTTCGACCTTGATATTTCAGTCCATTCTGAAAATAAGGAGCAGAAGCAGTTAATGGTCAGTCAGTAAACCTATGAGGTCATTGTTCATTCATACAATTTATATTCTGATATTTGGCTACGCTTTTAAATAGGACACAGCATATCTCTTTTAATAAAGATGTCTTTTTTTCAAGAACAATTTCATTATTCTGACACATATACAGTGCAGCCATTCTCAAATTTTACGTGAAAAGGCATCAACTATAGTACTTTCTTGGGGAAAAAATCTGCAAAGGGGATATTTTTTTAATATATTTATTTATATTTTTCCTTTGCTGAACACTTTTACGAGTGCGCCCAGAAGGCAGAGCTTTGTGCGGGAAAGGGTACTAGGATTGGTATATAGGCAACTAACAATTGCCTGTCGCACCGAGTCAGACAGCAAAATACTGGCCAACGGCAATATTTCAGCTCAACTTACCCTATTCTGGAAATAGACCAAATCTCACTGGATGATTACAATTCGTCTTTTTAGAGTGCTTAGGGATATTGAGGTGGGTGGTATTCTCAAGGCAACAGTATCCTCGGGAATAGAGTCGATCCAAGATTTCCTCATTTTGAGAATCCTTCATGGTATACTGGAGATCTTCAAATAGTTTGTTTTGACTTTTTTTCTCATTCAACCCATCTGCTACTGCAGTTCATCAGTTTATAAATTTCATTCTAAAATTGTGTTATCAGTGATATTTGGATTGATTGACGCTACTTTGAATCGATTCATTTCACTCTAATTATTTATCTTCACAGAGCTAATATATTTCATGAACTTCTAGGAAGTTGCTTTTTATAAAATTCTGTTTCAAATTCTTTGACACTCATCAACTGCCTTTTTCATCTGCACATCTTTTTCTCAACTCTTTTAGTGACGACAAATTAGAAGACACTATAAATGAATTAATAAAAGAATACAATATTACAAATATGAATGACAGGGTGGAAATACTTGTAGGAAAAGATACCAGACCTAGTAGTATCCATCTTTCAAAAGCCGTGATGGATGGCGTGCTGGCGTTATCAGGAAAACCGATTGATTATGGTATAGTCACCACTCCGCAGCTCCACTATTTCGTAGTATGCAAAAATACCAATAGGGCTTACGGTCAGCCTAACGAAGAAGGCTACTACAGAAAGCTAACAAACGCCTTCAAGAAATACAGAGGCAGTGAATTCTCACGAGGGAATTATGTAAATAGAGTCATTTATGATGGTGCTAACGGAGTGGGAGCTAAAAAAGTTAAATATTTGAAAGAAGCTTTACAAGACACTCTACTTATAGATATGTATAATGATGAAATCATTGGATCAGGAAAACTCAATCATTTGGTAAGTTTTTTGTTTTTTTTTTTTCATATTTTCGATATTTTTGGAGAGACTGAAATGATTCAAAATACTCCATGTATTCCAACTATATTGAAATATAGGAGTAGTCAGTAAAGAACTGCTGCTATATGCAATCGTATACCAGTAATGACTCTCTGTACAACATTTTCATTATATCCAAATGTTAGTTCTGATTAGTTTGAGGTTAGGTGAGAAGGCAGTTTGATATTCAGTTGAAATCAAGTTATGTAAGTGTTCTGTATTTAAGGCTTCTAAAAGGAAAGTTGTATAGTCGCTTGCTTCCTTTTCCGGTAGTTTCCATTGCAATATCAGGAGTCGTAATGTCACACTGTGTCCCGAGTACCATGATGTTACCTCCAACCCACATTAATGATTTTCTAATAGGTTCCTCTATTCTATTAATCCAAATACACATTTTTTGTCATGTGTGTACATCTGTCCATGATAAAATTTAGGATAGTCCTTGTGGTTTTTGCCCAGTTCTAGGATAGTATATGAATCATATGAATTGGAGGCTCAAGACTGAATGTTCTCAGTATGTTGTAGTAGTCTATTTCTATGAAGTGTGATAATGGTTTATGTTTGATTGTGAGAAACCTCTTTGTGGTTTTTGTCAATTTTGTAAAACTTTTTGTATAGATCAATTACCAAACTGATATTATTTGCTCTTGACGCG
This sequence comes from Zygogramma bicolorata, assembly GCA_032362365.1. Classification (NCBI taxonomy): domain Eukaryota; kingdom Metazoa; phylum Arthropoda; class Insecta; order Coleoptera; family Chrysomelidae; genus Zygogramma; species Zygogramma bicolorata. The sequence continues at coordinate 4,272,028 of JAVJAQ010005583.1, read as the reverse complement.
CGTTTCACTAACAAGGTTAGCATATTCGCATGAAAAGAATATTGATACTGAATCTGAAGACTAGGGTTAGCTATTCATAAATTGAAGAAAATTGGTACTGAATCCAAAGAGTAGTCTTTAAATTAAGTATCAATGTTCTTCTCCCGAAGGAACACCGTGGCAAACTATCGAGGTTCCTAATGACACTGATTTCAAAAATTTGTATTGTGCATCAAAATTGCATTTATACTCATTCTTGGAGAGTTTTCAATAATCTAGTAATATTCAAGAATCAATATTACACCAGGATAGACCTGAATGAAAGCATAGAGCATGTCATATGTGACTGTACAGAAATATCAACAAGAAGCAGATCCATGATCGGGGAGGTATCGATTCAGTTTGAAGGAAAATACTCCTTAGCGAAGTTATCAAGTAATTCGAAACTTGTGGGAAGATCACATTTACAATTACAGAAGATACTCCCTCTCAACCAGAAGTCATAATTTGAAAACTCATCATAATAAATATATTCTGAAAATTATGAGATGAGTGGATTACTCTTATTCCACAGTTTAGCAACCCCTTCTTCTTTTCACGAGAGCAATCTGCTGTAATAGTTTGTCTGCCAAATTCTTGAACGTCTTGTTAACCTAAATGTGCGCAGTATTAATTGCATTACCTTATAAACTGTTTCCCCATTTCTGACGATCATATATCTGCATCAAATGACAAATTGAAGTTATATCTATCCCTTCACTCCTGTTAATGTAGTTTATTCAAAGGTAGCGTTTCGGGTTTCCTATGTGTAAACTAAAAGATAATTAAATACTGATGTTCTCTTCTTGCAAATCGTAGAACATTGTCTATACTGAACTTGAATCATGTTGAAATAAGTTTAGAATAGAATAGTTTGTAACATAACAGAATATATGTGTTTATTTTAGTGTGGTGCTGATTATGTGAAGTCGCAACAATCATTTCCCACTGGTGTGCCTGTTGAGGCAAATGTTAGATGTTGTTCAGTTGATGGCGACGCTGACAGAATAGTCTATTATTATATGGACGAGAACAACAAATTCCATCTTATGGACGGTGATAGAATAGCAACCTTGGCCGCGTCTTACCTCAAAGAAATCCTCCTACAAATCGGAATTGACCTCAACCTAGGATTAGTCCAAACTGCCTATGCCAATGGAGCCTCTACCGACTACATATCAACTAAACTAGTCAGTATATCATTAATCCATTTTGAAAATAGATAATTTTTTATGAAATACTTTTATAACTTACCAATTAATTTCATTCAGACTGATGGTCATTATATTCCATTGATATTCCAGAATGTTCCTGTAGCTTGTGTATCAACTGGAGTGAAACATTTACATCACAAGGCTTTAACTTATGATATAGGGGTATACTTCGAAGCAAATGGCCACGGGACTGTGGTTTTCAGTGAGAACGCCAAAGAAAAATTGATAGCGGCAACAAAAAGTGAAAGGTATGCTGATTTTTTTTCTTCACTAAAGGCATGGTCAATTTAGTTTCGTAAACATGTTTCCATAGATTAAAATTTTAGAATTATCTCTTATTGCATTTAATAATGTTTGAACATGTTCTCAAAAAAAGTTATATTTCACATAACGTTTACAATCCGCAATTTCTCCCAAATTTATTTGGCAGGTGTGACATCACGATTCATAAAAGTTCATAATATAATTGGAGTTAATTCTATTTCTTGTATTGAGAATATCTGAAAAGTTGTATCTGTATCAACGTGGACTAGTAGACACAGTAGAGAGATCAATAGTGGGTTATGGCAAGGCATGGGTGGGGGCCTTCAGGGGCGCCAAAATGCAAAATTCCATTTTGTTATAGTTGACTACACCCTGGATATTTGAAAAATAATTTGTGGTCTCTTTTCTCAAATTCTAGCAATTGGAAGGGATGGTGGATTTTGTACTTCGTGTTTTTTCATTCTATTATTTTCATGATACTTTTCAGTTGCTCCGAGGAACAAAGACAAGCCAGTGCCAGACTTCTCACTCTGATTGATGTTATAAATGAAACAGTTGGTGATGCCATATCTGATATGTTGCTAGTCGAAACCATACTCCATGCAAAGGGATGGAATATTTCACAGTGGGAAGCTTGTTATACAGATTTACCCAATCGCCTAATGAAAGTAACAGTCAAGGTAAATACATAATATTTTCTGTGAGAAACATCTAATTTACCAAATAATTATGACGTTTATCCCCTCAAATAATGTAAACTACCAGTGTTGAACTATGAATGTTTGAAATAACAATGAAAAGAATTTTAAAATGGTATGAAATGAAAAAAGTTCATATCGAGTAAGTGATTTTTTATTTGAAATGAATTGTCAAATTTCGGAAGAACAGAATTATAATGCCTCGCGTTTTCTGTGTCTATACATTTGTAAAATGTAACCAAAACTACCACCGACGGAAACTGAGTGTTTATGCTTTGATGTGACTTATGAATATTTCTTATTGTTGACAAACATTTTAATATGGTAATTGTTTATACAGATGTGGAAAATATTTCATGGTTCATGGCAATTTCAATGTATTTGGGGATACTGGTGCGAGAGCAGTCTTCCATCAAAATGCTAGGAATTACCTTTAATTTAGAACTTTCATGGAATTCACATAATGACATTTCCTGCGGAAAACTCCGGAATGGATGTTATGCACTCAAAGGACCCCGCACGGTTCTTATGGAAAATGGGTCCCAGTCGAATTGGCTGAAAATTTAGGATACTGTAGTTTATGATGTCCTGATCAAATGTCTCCATGGGCACAACAAGATCTAATGTACAGTTTTTGAGATACAGGGTGTCAAACATGCAGAGAGAGGGATGTTACTTACCTTTAGAAAATCAATAATGTGGCGATTTTTTTGTTACAAAAAGTTAAGGATAATAATTACAATCTTAATATTGTCGACACGAGTTGTAATAAGAAGTTATAAGACTCCGTATACAGGGTTATTAATAATTACATAATTTTTATGTAATTCTTTAAACAAACTCAGTCAAACGCAAAAGCTCGTAGACTTGCAGAATAAGTAAAAAATATTTGATTTTAATATTGGGCGATCTGAGGTTACTATTATACGGGGTCTTCCACTTTTTTAGTTGTAGTAATTTAATTTTTTTCAGGAACATATAAAAAAATTAAACATAAAAGTAGAAAACTAAATATAATATGATCAATATTTTGTGGCTCATGCCTATTTGTTGCATCTTGTACGGATCCTGGTCGACCGCATGATGATGCAGCAATCAAATGGGAGACTAGTGCATTAAAAATATTTCTTACCAGTTCATACCATGTATGTTAAGACATTGTAATTATGATTATGTACGGATTCTATTATTTGTTGATGGCTTGCATCCGATATTAGCGTTATGTGGAACGTACCGACACTTTCGAGCACCTGATTTACAATTGGAATAATAATGATCTCTTATCTTTTATGTGTGTATAAACATTCAAATTCAATATCACTCAAACTACTTTCGTGGTAGTCTCGTCAGATTTTTTGTTACATCTCTGTAAGAATGACAAGATCTCTCATCTTATGATCGGTTAATGTAACGTAATCCGATAATTATTACTGAATGAAAGGTTCTAAAAAAAACCCTTGCCTATCTAAATGATGTGAACATGATTTAATCCTTTCCGAAATAAAGCCCCATATTCGACAGATAATGAAGATCTTCATCGCCGGTTCATACCGTGTGATTCACAAATTATACGGCATTTTGGGCATTTACACCATCTTGTACAGCATTTACTTTTGTACCAATGCTTGTCCCAATTCCGTTACCCCAAGTTTTGCTGATTTAACAGTTTCAATCCTAGCATCTATTATTATTCTAAATGCTTCAAGAGTTTGTTTCAGATAATTGCCAAAATTCCAAATCAACATAAGTGAACAGGGTGTTGTAGTATAATAAATAAATTATATTCATCTTGTAATTATGAACCCCCCTATATGTGTAATCTGTATACTTATATTATTTTAATATATTAAGTTTGAAGGTCAATATGTTATGATTATTTGATTTAACTATTATTGATAACTTTTATTAAAGCTAATAATAAAGCCGGTCGTCGCATTTAATGAATCGCCCTGTATATTATAACGAATCAATGTATCGCTGGTGTCCAACCTTAATCCAATACCCTGCACAAAAAATGAAAATATGAAGCGCACGGTGTTACTGGATACAGTGTTACATAAGATTGAATCAAAGATTCCCTTGGAAATAATTGTTTTGACAGTTAATGTTGATTCTGACACTAATTTAGTATCTGCTAATTGTAAGTGATTGTAACTAGTTTATTGTTTGATTTGATACAGCAGACTTATGAAAACAGACTACCTTCTTCAATATAGAATAAGATGGCCCTAAGGAATAGAAATCTCTTAACTTGTTTTGTTTGTGATGGACGATTTCAACCACGTTTGATGACGAGAATAAATGGGGAAGAGAATGCTGCAAAATCTGAAATAGCTATTCGTAGAAGACAAGAATTTTTCAGGCCGTCTCTTAATGTAAATGCTGATACGAAAATATGTACCAATTGCAATCAGTCGATCCGCAATGAAATATCTGCTATTGAAGAAGACCCTGCTTGTTTAAAGATAAATGTATTAACGCAAACTAGAAGTAGTACGTGCTTGATATGTAACAGCGATGAAGATCTTCGTAAGTTATCTGTCGAATGTAGGGCTCATGTTTTCATTTTGAAAGATATCTATATTCCCGAATATGTTAAATCATGTGCTCATCATTTAGATGAGCAAGGATATATTTTACAACCTTTGGTAATTGGATTGCGTTACATCAACCGACCCTATGTTATAAGAGGAGAAATTCTTCAGTCATTTTTACAAGGAGTTCGTCATGTAGCAAAAAATCTGACGAGAATATACGACGAGAATAGTTTAAGTGACAGTGAATTTGAATACATATACCCAGTTAATAAACAGCAGTTTTCAGAACTATTTTCCTACTGCGATGGAGTACGCCAAGAAGATTATTACAGATATGTGAATAAAAAAGATCTCTTGATGTTCTTGTGCAAAATGCGTCATGGACTTTCTGATGATTTTGTACGTTTAATGTTTGGCTATTCAAGTAGACAGGCAGTAAGTCTAGCCGTTACTCTTGTTAGACAATCTTTGATGCAACGTTTTGTGACTACCAACATAGGCTTTAATGCTATTACTAGAGAAAATTATATTGAGAGACATGTTACGGACTTTGCTAATGTACTATATAATCCAGAGCCACAAATTCCTCGAGCAATCACTTTCATTGATGGTACTTACAGCTACATTCAAAAGAGTAGCAATTTCAGAGTTTTACGGCAGTCGTATTGTGTACACAAAGGCCGACACTTATTAAAACCTATTTTAATAGTAGCACCTGACGGTTACATAGTCGACATTCAAGGGCCATACTTCTCTGATAGTAAAAATAATGACGCTGCTATTTTGCAAAATGAACTTGAACTAGACGGTAATATAATGAGAAGATGGTTTCAGGAAAATGATATTGTAGTAGTGGATAGGGGGTACCGTGATGCTACTGAAATACTTGGACACCTAGGCATTGTGCATAAAATGCCAGCACTTATGCTTCCAAACCAACACCAACTCTCAACCGAAGATGCTAACGACTCTCGTTTGATCACAAAGTCGAGGTGGATAGTAGAATCACGAAACGGCCACATAAAATCAATGTTTAAGTTTCTACAACAAAATATTCAAATACAACATCTTTCCCATCTAGGGGATTTTTTTCGGATAGCTGGAGCTATTATTAATAGATATCACCCTCCTATCCTGATGGAAGGAGCCGATGCACAATTGGCTCAAAGATTACTTGAAAAGGCTAGTGAACCAAATGTCGTTCAAGCACTAGTTGAGGAAGAGAATCTGAATACTAGAAATGCTCAAAGATGGGTACGTTTAGATGCTGAACAGTTGCAAGATTTTCCAATTCTGACGCTTGATTTTATAAAAACGCTAACAATTGGAGTTTATCAAGTAAAGTTGGCACCGTCCTATGTCCAAGACAAATTACAGAGGGACGACGAAGAATTTCAGTTTGAAACTTTGAGAGATATCAACAGACTACCATGGCCAGGGCTTCTACGGGTTAGAGTATTTTCTCGTTTTAGAAGTGCAGCTAAATATCAACTGTGGATTTCATATCGACCAACAAATAACGAAGAAATAAATAATGAAGAAGAATCTATAGATGGTTATTACTGCACCTGTAAATCTGGTGCTCGAACTGTCGGTACCTGTGCACATATTGCTAGTGTAATATGGTATTTGGGGTACGCACGCCATCAACCAAACATTCGCTACCCCTTAACCCAATTGATAGGATCTGTTCACGATGCAGGAAACAGACCCCAACCACAAAATAATATTGTTCGTTAGGTTTAGTTTTTTATTTTATATCTACGTACGATACTAGTCTGATTTCGTAAAAAAAGAATCACCCTATGTAAATAGCCTTAGAACTTTTCCATACAAAATGTATCGACATCCCCATTACGTTTTAAATATGAGACCCTCAACACCGGTCTGTCGATGGTTTTAGCTTTGAATGCACCTGAAATTGCCATGTTGTTTTGAGATGAAGTCAGTTACAGTTATTGTTTACTGATGGCCGCGTTGAGTTGTTACAGTTTTACTGTTCCCTTAGTTATTCATTATTCTCATACAAAATATACATTTTCTAAATATGTATATCCTACATACAACACCAAAGTGTATAATATATTTGAGCAAAGATCCTTGTACTTCCAGAGCTAACGCAAAGCGACACTGATGATGGAGGTAGACCTCCGAAACCGGTCCTATTCCAAGCTACTGTGTTAATTTGAGATGAGACCACGTGCCAATTGTCTGTATTAAGGTTTACTGTTTCCTTAATGATTTCAAGTTTTCAGACAAAAAATACATCTTTGTAGGCCACATAATATATAATAGTCATAGCTTTTTGTAATAATGTCAGCCACATTTCTCATAATATGAAGTGTATGCAAGATGAAAAAAAAAAGAAAATGCTCTATTATTCTGTAATAAGTCTTGTCCTATGGTTTTTGGGACATGCTTCGCAGGCCATCACCCAAACATTCGCTGGGCCTATCCCCTAACCGAATTATATGATCCGTACAAGATGCAACAAATAGGCATGAGCCACAAAATATTGATCATATTATATTTAGTTTTCTACTTTTATGTTTAATTCTTCTATATGTTCCTGAAAAAAATTAAATTACTACAACTAAAAAAGTGGAAGACCCCGTATAATAGTAACCTCAGATCGCCCAATATTAAAATCAAATATTTTTTACTTATTCTGCAAGTCTACGAGCTTTTGCGTTTGACTGAGTTTGTTTAAAGAATTACATAAAAATTATGTAATTATTAATAACCCTGTATACGGAGTCTTATAACTTCTTATTACAACTCGTGTCGACAATATTGAGATTGTAATTATTATCCTTAACTTTTTGTAACAAAAAAATCGCCACATTATTGATTTTCTAAAGGTAAGTAACATCCCTCTCTCTGCATGTTTGACACCCTGTATCTCAAAAACTGTACATTAGATCTTGTTGTGCCCATGGAGACATTTGATCAGGACATCATAAACTACATTATCCTAAATTTTCAGCCAATTCGACTGGGACCCATTTTCCATAAGAACCGTGCGGGGTCCTTTATGTCGAGTCATTTCAGTGAAAATATTCTCTTGCCTTTATACTTTGCTCACTTCTATTCTCATATGAGATACGGAATTTTCAACTGCAAGTTCCTCTGTATGAAGGGTGTTTTTATTACAAAAATACGCAATTAGAATAATTGCAAAACTAAGTAGAAGAGAGTCATGCAGAGAGACCTTCAAAACACTTAATATTCTGCCTCTTACGAGCACATACATCCTCGAAGCCTTTTTTTTTTTCAGAAATGAGGTCACTCATAATGCTATCAGAATATAACATGAACATGATATGATAACAGATATTTCCCCACTGGCATAGCACCTTTCGGTTCAAAATCACTTGGATATATTAGATATAAGTGCTATAATTCTATTGTAGATCACATAAAGAATGTGTTGACCAGAGAATTCTGGCAGTGGAATTATATATTCGTAAACGACTTGGAGATGGAAGTTTTATTCAAAGAATAAGTAACAAAATCGAAGTAAAAGATAATTATTATGACTACTGTCGAAACTGATCACTACGTCACTCCAGCAATCGTTTCTAGTATACAGAGCATTTCTGTAGTAATCATGTCGAGCTCATAAAGAGGACTGAATTCCTTGCTATTCAACAGAATGCAGCTTCTTTACCAATTTTCAAAAATCTGAAAAAACACTCCGAAAAAAACAGCTACACCATAGACAAAATTTTTATTTAGAAAACTTTAATTTTAAATGTAGTACTCCAGTCAATGTGTTTCTCATGTATGTGTGAATCAATGCGTATTTATGTGTGATAGATAGATTCACATTTTTTTTCAATCTGTAGTTGTAGTGTGTGTGTGTGTATTATAATGATTTGTGGTTATATTTTTGTACATTCTTTCACCTTTTGACTTTTTTGACAATTTCCCTGTACTTTTTACGAGTTAATTGCTGGAAAAAATACAGTTAGAAATGATCATAGACGTTATTGAAGCAGATATTACTATAATAAGCAAATCTTGTATAAAAGAAGAGAAATACTACAACTTCCCATGTTTCTCTGTGGAATTTTACTGACGAAAACAGCGTTGGAATATTCATCAAAGATAATATTCAATACGAACTAGTCAAATCTTCTGACTCAGATATATAATTTGTTGCAGTGAAACTGAAACCATAAAACATAGCTTATCACTCTAAAAAAAAAGGAAATAAACGCCTTTCTGACATTTATGAAAAACTAATTTCAAAATTTGATTAACAGCAATAGGATCGTTTTTATATTTGGTGTTATCAAGATTGATAACCTCAAGAAAAACACTAGATCTGAAAAACTTGATGAGATGTGATGGAACAGCACTATTTCCACTAGAGAAAAAAATTTCTCATCAAAGTTTGGAAATGCAACTCCGAAATTAATGTGGAAATCCATCAACAAACTTCCGCATAATAAATCCAAAAAATAAAATCATGGGATCAGTCATCACTAAAGATGACCAAATGATAGAAGATCCTGACCAGATATGTGAACTGCTGAATTCCTTGTATTAAATTTCTCTTCATCAATGTTTCTGGGATCTACAAGTGAAGAAGAAATCGATGACCTAATTTCAACCCTTGATATTAATAAAGCCCAGAGGTATACGCTCTCAAATATGTGTTCAGAAAAATAATCAACCAACCGTTTGAATATGGTATCTTTCCCAATAACTGTGAAATTACACGTGTTTCTGTTTTATTTCGATTCTTTTTATCTTTTCGAAAATTATTGAAGCAAAAATGGCTAAACTTTACTTTATCCTACATCAAATCAGGGGTCGTGACCATATTGCATGTAAAGCTCAGAACAATATCACTATTATGTTAAGTTGAATTAGGTTTGGTTTAGGCCAGGTTAAGTTAGGTTGGTTACGGCTAAGTTAGGTTGGTTAAGGTTTAGTTAGGTTAGGTCGGAAATTTTTATAAACATCAATTGAACTTTTATTATTTGAGAAAAAAATCCCATAATCTTAATATGTGAATTAAAAAAAAATATGCAAAATGAACCACGCCTCTCCAGAAGGTGGGACCTGGTAGTTATTGTTCCTCATGGTCTAAGTTTTACATGCAATATGGTCACCACCCCCAATTCGATGTGGGATAAAGTAAAGTCTTGCCGAATAAATATTTGTAATGTCAAATGTGGACTATTACCACTTGATATGCGGAAACCATTTCACACAGTTGATCATAAAATATTATTAAATAATTGGAAAGCGTTGGTATTCGAGAAATCATTCGTGAATAGTTCGAAAATTATCTATCTAAAAGAAAACGATTTGTTCCCCTAGGAAAAAACCTAGCTCACTGAAAACTATCACTTGTGGAGTCCCACAAGGATGCATTTTTGGACCAGTTTTTTATTGATTTATATGAATTCTGTTTCAAAATGATTTTTAAAGGAAATATTAGGTTATAAGTAGATGATACAAATTACTTGATTTTTTTATTAATACCCAAGAAATATGTGATGACAAGATTTGTGACAAAATTGTTGTCTTCTTGGCTTAATTTTCACAAATTAAGTTTAAATTAGAAAAATCCTCTGTAATGTTGATAACAGGAAGTAGAGAGAATTTAATTTTCACAAAAAAATTATCAAATATTGTCAATCAAAAAATTTGAGGAACATCTATTTCTGTTTGATATATGATCTCCAGTATTTGATTTCAATTTAGGGAGCAGCCAATTCATGAATACTGAAATCTCTTTAAAGAATAAAATTAAATAATAGGTAATATATATTCAAATTAACAATATCTTGAACCAACTTTATTTCAACGAATCAAACGAAATTCTTTACCACGTTTTAAAGAAAAATTCAAGCAATACTTATTGGACACTCAGTGAAAATAGTTCTCAGAGGTAAACCTGATCTTTGTGGATAACGTGATGTCATATGTTAATTGCAAACCTTGATGCAGATAAATCTTTGTCATTGTCGTTATATTACTCCTGTAATGATAGAATTCAATTTATTATTTTAATTCATTCTTTGTTATTTCAGTAATCATTTTTTTTTGTACTAATTAGGCTATGTTACTGTAATAACATTTTTAAGGTTGAGTGTAAGAGCAGTCTCTGACTGAACTCCGCCTGAAATAAAGACACTTTATTATTATTATTATTATTTATATAAAAAGCGTGGTCTGTTGAAAATTCAATTGAAAATTTGTTGTTTCATGCATTCAGTGAGAAAATAAATGCAGGCACTCAACTTTGAAATTCAGTGAAATAAATATAATTTATGATCATAACACGAGACATCATTCGATATTTGTGGAAAAATCAATATTTCATTTTGGTGTTTTGGTGTTGAAATATATACATCTCCTAGCGCCGGTCCTGTCGGTCGTTGAATGGGAATAATATGAAGAGTCAAGAAATATTCTTTACCTGCGGTATCTCGGCTCCGTAGAAAATTCGCTACACATCATCGAGACTTGACCGGAAGATTCTCCATAGGCGTACGCAAGTATATATACGAAGACGATTCAGAGTTTTTATCAGAGATTTCTTCAGAGTTTCTAGTAGAGAGGAGCTTTGGTATTGCTCAGTGCAGAAATCGAAGTGTAGAGAGTTTTAGTACAGAGTGTTGTGAATGTAATTAATTATGAATATGTGCTGTAATAGTATATTATGCGACGATCGTGTAATGATGGTTATTAATACACGAGCATAAACCGGGATACGAAACGAGCCGAAGGTGAGTTTCGTATGGTTTATGCGAGTGTATTAATAACCATTACATGAGAGTTGCATACGCTATTTTATCTACACCCAATAAATAATAGAAAACTAAAGATATTATATTATTAGGTATTTATATTGAACACAATAATAGTAGGTATTCAATCGTATTTCTTTGAAAAATTCTACAAAATTATATTTAATGGTATAACGACGGAAAATACAACAATGAGAAATGAAAAGAAAATGAAAAAAATCTCAGCCGAGGTCAGGAATTGAACCCGGATGTGTCTGATCACTGCCGGCGCCACTGACCACTCGGCCATGAGAGCTCATTTGATTTGGTCGAAAATAAAAGCATGTGTGTTGCATTTGTCAAATGAAAAATATAATCCTTTCGATTGTATTATTTTCTTGTCTAAGACATCTGTGGAGGATTCGCTGGTAATTCTTTCTTCATTGCTATGAGACATTTTCATACGATTATCGAAAATTGACTAAATTCTTCAAAAATTCAATACCTACTGATTTTGACTTGACAAACGTCAAAATGCAGAGCTTGAACATCATGCTTGATTGAAAAATAATGGGTTTCTATTGGTTGAAAATCTGTATCGTAATGAAAATCTGTATCGTAATGGGTTTCATTATAAAAGAGTTATTATCATATAACTGTATTATTAGAGTACGAGGGTAGATAAACTGATTTATTTAGTAACCGAATCATTTTGTCAATTACGATTGATACTCATCCCTATTATTAACTTTGTTTCTTGGGATTAATGAAGACTTTTCTATTATTATTATAAAACAAGTGACAATTTTACAGGAAACTGTTGATATTTTTAATTCCACTTGGTATTGAAATTATGCTTATTTCTTATTTTGGTGCTATTTATTTTGAGGTGTGAAATGTTTCAAAAATGGTGGAAGAAATAAAAAATATTAAATCTTTTGTTCAGTCAATTTATTGAAACCCTCAAAAAGAAATTTAAAGCCACAAGTTCATGAATTCAATATTTTTGCAGGACCGTAATGTAATAACTACAACTGATGCGGAAAGAAAATGCGTAACACCTGCCGGTCTCCAAGACGAAATTAACTCTTTGGTTTCAAAATATGACAAAGGTCGATCTTTCGTGAGAGCGTCAGGCACAGAGGACATTGTCAGGGTCTACGCGGAAGCAGCCACGAGAAAAGATGCTGATAAACTTGCAGCCGAGGTAGCTTTGAAGGTGTACGAACTTGCAGGTGGGATTGGAACTGCACCCGAAGTACCCCAGTAAACTATTTCATACCCCCCTTCGTATACTTTGGGGTTTTAATAATCATTTTTGAGCTCTCCCAAATTTTCAACTACGTTGAAATAAAAGCAATTCCTAAATGACGAATTCGGTGTGCAATATGGGAAAAATGATAAAAGCTTTCAAGTCAATTTTTTACTAATGAGAGCTAACATTTTAAGTAAATTTGGCTTTTTTTCTCCAAATCAACATAAAAGAAAGATACAACTATAAAAGAAGTAACATTATCGATATTAACAGTTCCATTTTCATTTTATATTGATTTACAGAAATAACACTATTATTATGGTGCCACATATTTTACATCAGGCTATTCTTTTGTATTGATTTGCAGATGAAGACAAAAAGAAAAGTTCAATTTTTCATTAATATACTGGTATGCTTTGTGAACAAGTAATGTGGAATAGTTCTAATCATGTCATCCCTCTTTATACGTAAGATTGAAGGAAGTTTTTTTTATCATAGTTGAGCAAATGTTTGAATATGCTTCAATTCATTTGGAAAATATTAAGAGAGCTGACCAAACAGGAATATATGTTTTATCAAACAATATTCTTCTTGGTTACACAATTGGAGTTAGGCATGAAAGTGAATATCATAATTCCACTAAATAATGACAAAAATCACCTAAAATGTCATGATATTATTGGAGTTAGAGGGTAATATTGATTATATGGAAATAGTTTCAAGTATCTTCTAAAAACCTGAACACTAGAAGATATGTTCTTACAAGTTTCAAGTACAGAGGCCATATCCCATTATATTGTGTTACTGATAATAATAATAATAAAGCTAATTCGAAATTCATAAAGAGAAGCATATACATCATTTTGTAAAGAAGTGAATAAACGGTTCAATTCTACTCGCGAAGTTAAAAACTCGTTGCGAGAAAATCTGAGATAAGAATATTACAAATATGTATATGTTTTATAAATTTGTAGATTTCAACAAAATTATATTAAAAAATAAACTAATTTACTGAACTGAAGTGAGAGATTTCATGAAATAAATTTCGACGAGACTCTTGAATCCATTTTTTTAATCTGTAGTTTGAACGATGATGATGACTTGATCATTTTTATATGATTTGGAATCAAGTCATAGCAGACTGGCATCAAATTTGAAATTTTTTTGAGGCATTGTTGTTTTAACTTTATTTTTCAATGTGATATTGTTTTGATTCCTTGTATTATAAATATGATTATTTGAATTTAATTTCACTTTGTTAATTGATATAAATCGTAATTGTTTTATGTCAATTTTTAGTGTTTTTTTAGTGTACAGATTTTCACTTGGATACAAATAACACTTATATATGATTTTCAAAAATCGTTTCTGAAGAACTTTCAAGAATTTGAGGTGAGATTTCATGGCTCCTCCCCAAGCCAGAATCCCATAATTCAATTGGGTCTGTATTAAGGAAAAATAAAGAATGTTGAGGGTTTTTACAGTCGTTTTAATGTTTTGAACTTGAATTTTCATAATAAACTACTTAATTCTTCAAAAGGAACACTATGTGCTTGTCCTATTTCAGATGTCTGTCAATCGTAAAATGAGAATGGCTTATTTATTTATTTTTTTCAAAATTTACTCTTAAGTTTTAATCGAACCAATTTTTCATCTTTTCAAAATCTCATGATCAGAGTACTATCAAAGACTTTTCCGTCTTGTCTCGCCCTGATAAAAACAAACATAATTTTCACTTGATCATATGTTGTCTTGCTTGAAGGAAGATACCAAAGTTTATTTGAACCTGATAATTGTTTCAAATAACGTTTGTTTATAATTTTAACAGCACTTTTTAGTAATATCTTCTTGTTGTTCAATATGTATCAACCGGTTCATACAGAAAAAAGGTTATGAAATACTTCATAAGGAAAATCGTTATCTGTTCACATCTCTTCAGATTGATTTTTTAATTAGACTTTAGAGAAAACATTGAAAAAAGTATACAAAATGGAAAAAACGCTACAAAAACAGTAAGAAAGTATGATACAATTTCTAATTTTTGTCAACCAGTCTGCCCTACTACATCAAAAAGCGGTAACCAGGAAACTCTGTTGAAGTTGCTTTTAAAAAAATTGAGGTTCACTAAAAATGATTTTGTGCTTTATTAACCAGCCTCAATTTTTTTATAATTTAATTCATATCTTTATCTTTGTTTATATTCTTTACTTCATCGTAGCACAACACAGAAATTCTCTTTACGATGCAAGAAACAAAAATATTATTTTTGATATGTTGCTTATTACGTAGTAGGCCACCAGTAATGTCTGGTAAGAATTATTCTTTAAGGAGAAGGCTGCTGCTTTGATGTATTGAAAAACCACTAAAATATGCATATATGTTAAGATAGTATAGACCAAATATTTTGTACATTGTTTTATAAGGTGCTATATAATGTAAAACACTCTGCCGTCGCTACCACTTATTGGATATGTATGCTTAAATTTTACTGCTTTTTATCAAGTGACCTTTATACTCTTGTGAATCATCTTAGTCTTTTTATGAGTAACATTACTTGAAAATTTGTTAGGACTTGATTTTCTTGTACAGTTTTTGATATCGATCACTTGTCTTGTGACCTGCATCAAATTATTGTTTAAGCAGAAATAGAAAAAAACGAAAGTTGTCTTCATCGTATGAATCCAGTTAAGAATTCTGACTAGAATCAGAATTTAAAAAAAAAATTGGTTTTATAGAATGTTTATTCAGATAACAATATTTACATTTGATGTAGTAACAAAATTAGGTTCTAAGTTTTATTATTAGTGTAGCCCTTTTAATAAGCTTCATTTGAAAGACACTTATTTTTTTTGAGAAATGAACAAATTTGAACTGATTAACCAACAATCAGCCAATAATTTACAAGATTTTGCAAATAGTTATTTGAACAAAACTCAAATAATTTAAAAATGTACATTTCTTGAAAATGACTATATCATTTGAAAAATATTTTGTTTATTGAGAATTATATATCTTTATTAATTTATTATTTTGATTTGTTAATTGCTGAATATTGCATTTATTATAAAATTTTCCTTAAAAGTTGTTTACTTCTTTTTCATCATTTTAAAATTGTAGAAAACACCAACTATCTATATTCCAATCAAGTCATATTTTTGGGATAGATATTATAAATAAATATATTTTGATTCTTGATTTTTCCAGATTGTGATAGGTTGGTTGACAACCTAAAAAAATTGGAAGAAAACATTCATTATAGAGTAATGCTTGGTACCTGACTTGGAGTTGAAGGATTTGAAAGATATATTTTTAAGCAACATATCCGGATAAACGAGGAGATTGGAACCTTTGGTGTAAAAGTTGGAACTTTTCCTTAAGATCAATTACCCTAACACCAAACTGATATTTTTGCACTGGGCGCGCGTTTCTCTGACAAGGTTAGCATCTTCAGGAGAAGAAAATTGATACTAGTATTGTAATACTGATAGTATATAGTAGTATTGATACTAGTGTCAATTTTCTTCTGAAGTTGTTAACCTTGTTAGAGAAACGCGCGCCCAGTGCAAAAATATCAGTTTTGTGTTAGGGAAATTGATCTCTAGGAAAAGTTTCAACATATCCGGTGTTGGATTATTCGTGAATTTTGGAAAGTTGAAAGATGAGTTGAGATTCAACCATCTACAAATAATCAGTTTTAGTCCCTGCTCCTAACACCAATCTCACTTCAATCTAGTTCTTGGAGAAAAAGAAGCCTGGATGGAAAGTAGATAAATAGTTTGTCAAACTCACTACAGTACTATCCTAATGGTTTTGAAAAAATATTTTATATTGTTTTTTTTTACATGAATAATATTTCTTGATACTCTGGATGCATTTGACTTCATGAATTGCTTCAGGTCTCCTATAACTGTTACATAGTATGGCAAGTTTATTAATTTGTTATATACCTACCTGTTCTGTTGAAGAAGAAACAAGCAATGGAGAAGAACGATTTTTTTTGCCATACTCCTTTTTATTTTGTGTTTCAATCTAAGTTATATAATTATGAAGCAAACCAAACTCTATCCAAAGGAAATATTTCAAATAAAGTGAGATTTTTTTTTCATAAAGAGATGAAGTGTTGTTTATAGAGGGATTTGAAATACATTTATTAAATTTAACTTTGAATGCACTTCAAAACTAGTTTCTGAAGAACGAGGTCACAAACATCTGACCCCCTGTACCCCAGAATGGTGAGTTAATGGAAATAAACATGTTTCCATCAGAATGTTTACACTGAAATGAGAATTGTCATTCATGAAGACAACAGATAAAATGAAAAGATCTAACTTTGTATTTCAGTACTAAAGACATTGAAATAGATGTCATAGACTAAGAAATATATTAGTCACAGAACTGGTAACAGACAATAAAAAACTAAGATTATTCTAATGGCTCATATTTTAATATGATGTTGAATTGGGAGTGTATATGACTTGAAAAGTCAAGTAGTGTAACACTTTGGTGCTAAGCAGTTTGAAGCATTTTGAACTGTTCCACAAACTCCCTATTGTTTTGTCAAAGCAAGTCAGCATGTTGCATAATTTGTAGTGATTTATTAGGTTGGTATAAGAGATTTGTGATGGCTGAAATTCTGTTAACCATCCGTTTATCAAGTACAATTCAATAAAAATGTTTAGAGCATAGTTTGAAAGACAGATTCAGTCAGCTGTTGCTCTGAGGGTATATATAGAGCCTCTGGCCAGGTGATCCACTACCTGACCTTGCAAGTGGTTGCTGATTCAGGTAGACTTGAATATTATATCCAATTGAAAACTCTCCATTACAAAACTGGTGACATTTTTTGAGGGAACCTCTCCTACTCTTTTCGAAACTACAGTTGGAATATTTATTTGTGACATGGTTCTCTTTCAGATACTTCAACTTTTTATCAAGTTATTTATGTCCATTGATGAATTTGAGTCTGTTGGACAACCTATTGGAATACTTTACATTGTAGTGTGAGCTACTCTCTGTTATTGAGAGTTTATGGTTTGAATACATGATGTTTCTGAATCTTTAATACATATAATTAGTCTATATATAATCCATTTTTGAAAATGCCTAATATTCAAATCTCCCTTCCAGGTAGTTCTACTCAACATTTTGTCAAATGATGCAATAATGTTTCAAGTGAAACTACATAGGAAATATATTTATTTCAAGTCAACTGTTTACATATATCAATGAGAGATTTGTCATGCTGTTCAGCAACCTCAAAGGTTCTGATCAGACTCATAAAATCTTTAGGCTGTTTACAATTCATCCAAAGTTTACCATTTACACCTAATGCAATCTCATAAGGAAACTTTTTACCTAGTATCCTCAGTAATGGATTTTCAATATCTAAAAGTTTCTGGGTCAAATTGAGACTGATGTTCATGAGGAAACCATCATTACTCAAAGTTCCCAATTTCCCAGCTTTGAAATAAGAGTCAATACAAACTAGTTCAGGTTCCATCTCACGGTGAGCATTCAACAACTTGGCATAGACAAGATCTCCAACTTGAACATCTGGCTTTTGTTTCTTTGTAGCTCCCTCGAAAGATAACATTGATAAAGATGCAAATTCTGCACTCCCAATATCTACTTTCAAAGAATCTCCTGCTTTCTTCACAACTATGCCAACTACCAGGTCCCCTTTTCTAGGAATATAACGACTTCTCTTTCCTTCAATCCAATAGGTATTTGGTTCTTTAAAACACAATTTACCTGGTTCTGTTACATAGAGTGTATTGGGTTTCTCTTCATTCTGTCTCAGACCAGGACCCAATACTGTGACACCTCTTAATGATTTCACCTCGTCCACAACTTCTCCAGGAAGAACAAACTCTCCTATTTTCACCATTTCCTCGTTCACTCTTAGTTTCTTTGAGCTCAGAAAATAGTATTTTCTTGAGTAATTGAGTTGAGTATTGAGTAGTCTCAAAGGCTTGAGAGCAGTGTTGCCAGTTGCCAGGAAGATTTTAACGAATGTACCAACCTAAGAGAACAAAATGTACCACAATGTACTTTGCGAATCTGCGCATGCGCATCAACTTTTGTTTGATATCACAGAACATTAACATAGAACATGATCCACTGTGAGGCTTGAACGCATGCGCATTACCGGCCAATAAAACCTAAATAATGTAATTACCCTGGACAAACTACAAGAGTACAAATCAATAATTTTGAAGTTAATAAAACAGAGGGGGGGGGGGGGAGAGTAGATGATGAAGTAGAAGGAATTTCTGTATAGCGCACGCTACAGCACAGACGAGCTACCGACAACGAACGGAAAGACGGCAGACTCTGTGAATTATAAATATTATAAATATGTGTCAGTTATTCTAATACAAGTAATATAGGATAGGGGGTAGCTATTTTCAAAAGAGAAAGACAAATTAATTACGAGTGTTAAAGAAAGATAAAATTTGTTGCTCAAGGCAGTTTCACAGACAAAGAAACAAACCTAATCCAATCTGACGTTGAAATAAACATGTCATTTGACAGTTGACATCGACTTGAGTATTATGACTTTGAAATTATACAATTGTACCACTTTTCAACTCTTTTCGAGGATGTAGTACCACTTTCAACGCCTAGAATGTACCACATGTGGTTGGTTTTGTTTCCTTTTTCTTTTCGAGGATGTAGTACCACTGTACTTTCAACGCCTAGAATGTACCACATGTGGTACAATGTACCACTTCTGGCAACGCTGATTTTGAGTCCTGAACTGTCAAGTGTCACTGACAACTGACAATACAGCTGATTTTTCTACGTAATCGTGTGTATACCACAAAAGTTGTCTATACATCCTTAGACAATGACAAAAGCGCTATGCAATGGAAAGAAGAATGAAAGTTCAGAATGGTGAATCAGTCCAACATAATCAATCAACAGTTACTGTCAGCGAAAAAGTGCAACTCGATGCAACGGCCGATTTCACTATCATCAAACTATGTACTACGTAATACGTAAGAACTCGGCTAGCATAGAGCATAGCTATATTCTTAGTTGCAGCGACAAATCGCTTCATCAAACAGAAACGTCAAACGTCCTACTCAACTCGATGTCCCATTGCGAAGTAACAAGGATGTCGCTTCGCGGTATTAGTAGTCCAAGAGACGGAATAGAGGTCGACCTTGTCCCATATCTGTTTACCGGATGATAGGGTTTCATAAATAGACCAATACATAATGGCTTGACTATCAGTAAGATGCCTAGAAGTCCAGGCATCTTAACTATCAGAATGTGGTCCAGCCTATATACAGTGAGATTCAAAAATCTCCACCATATGGAAAACTTTTTTATTATCGATTTCTCAGAAAATTTTATTCTTGACAAAAGTTGGTGTATTGCAGAATACTTGCATATGAGTTGTCGAAGTGCAACTTTGAGTGTAGGCTCATTCGTTTTGTCTTTATAATATTCGTGTAACTATATGAGATTCACTACGGTTCTCTGCACGGATCAACGCAATATTATTCTGAAGACCTTATGGAAATATTTTTTTTCGATGGCATGACATCAACTTTTTTTTTAATTTTTCACTCATTATGTGGAACGCTCCGATCACGCAGCCCATTTTTATGGTGATGTCATGCCATTGAAGAAAAAAAATGAAAAAAAGTTGAGGAAAGACATCAAGTTACAAGTATCTGAGTATCGTTTCCTATCTGATGGATATCCTCTCGCGCATTTCGAACTTGATGTCTTGCTCCGTTAAAATTTTATTTTCGAAGTGCCACCTTTGAGTGTAGGCTCATTCGTTTTGTCTTTATAATATTCGTGTAACTATATGAGATTCACTACGGTTCTCTGCACGGATCAACGCAATATTATTCTGAAGACCTTATGGAAATATTTTTTTTCGATGGCATGACATCAACTTTTTTTTAAATTTTTCACTCATTATGTGGAACGCTCCGATCACGCAGCCCATTTTTATGGTGATGTCATGCCATTGAAGAAAAAAAATGAAAAAAAAGTTGAGGAAAGACATCAAGTTACAAGTATCTGAGTATCGTTTCCTATCTGATGGATATCCTTTCGCGCATTTCGAACTTGATGTCTTGCTCCGTTAAAATTTTATTTTCGAAGTGCCACCTTTGAGTGTAGGCTCATTCGTTTTGTCTTTATAATATTCGTGTAACTATATGAGATTCACTACGGTTCTCTGCACGGATCAACGCAATATTATTCTGAAGACCTTATGGAAATATTTTTTTTCGATGGCATGACATCAACTTTTTTTTAAATTTTTCACTCATTATGTGGAACGCTCCGATCACGCAGCCCATTTTTATGGTGATGTCATGCCATTGAAGAAAAAAAATGAAAAAAAAGTTGAGGAAAGACATCAAGTTACAAGTATCTGAGTATCGTTTCCTATCTGATGGATATCCTTTCGCGCATTTCGAACTTGATGTCTTGCTCCGTTAAAATTTTATTTTCGAAGTGCCACCTTTGAGTGTAGGCTCATTCGTTTTGTCTTTATAATATTCGTGTAACTATATGAGATTCACTACGGTTCTCTGCACGGATCAACGCAATATTATTCTGAAGACCTTATGGAAATATTTTTTTTCGATGGCATGACATCAACTTTTTTTTTAATTTTTCACTCATTATGTGGAACGCTCCGATCACGCAGCCCATTTTTATGGTGATGTCATGCCATTGAAGAAAAAAAATGAAAAAAAAGTTGAGGAAAGACATCAAGTTACAAGTATCTGAGTATCGTTTCCTATCTGATGGATATCCTTTCGCGCATTTCGAACTTGATGTCTTGCTCCGTTAAAATTTTATTTTCGAAGTGCCACCTTTGAGTGTAGGCTCATTCGTTTTGTCTTTATAATATTCGTGTAACTATATGAGATTCACTACGGTTCTCTGCACGGATCAACGCAATATTATTCTGAAGACCTTATGGAAATATTTTTTTTCGATGGCATGACATCAACTTTTTTTTAAATTTTTCACTCATTATGTGGAACGCTCCGATCACGCAGCCCATTTTTATGGTGATGTCATGCCATTGAGGAAAAAAAATGAAAAAAAAGTTGAGGAAAGACATCAAGTTACAAGTATCTGAGTATCGTTTCCTATCTGATGGATATCCTTTCGCGCATTTCGAACTTGATGTCTTGCTCCGTTAAAATTTTATTTTCGAAGTGCCACCTTTGAGTGTAGGCTCATTCGTTTTGTCTTTATAATATTCGTGTAACTATATGAGATTCACTACGGTTCTCTGCACGGATCAACGCAATATTATTCTGAAGACCTTATGGAAATATTTTTTTTCGATGGCATGACATCAACTTTTTTTTTTATTTTTCACTCATTATGTGGAACGCTCCGATCACGCAGCCCATTTTTATGGTGATGTCATGCCATTGAAGAAAAAAAAAAAAGTTGAGGAAAGACATCAAGTTACAAGTATCTGAGTATCGTTTCCTATCTGATAGTCCAGACGGAATGTACATGAATTTGGACGACTTCTATTCAACAGCCGTGCCAAATCGCTAATTTTTTTGTAGGTAGTTTGGACCTCAAGGAATATAGTGTGAAATTTGTGGAATCGAGAAATGACGATTTCTGTCAAAAAAAAATTATTGAAAAAAACAAAAGACATATTTTGATGTTATTATCTTTGGAATAAACTTTATCGAAAAATGTTTCGTACAAAAAATGTGCGCCGTGATGAAATCTACAAAATAAGTCCTATGCAAAAATCACGTAGAATCATTAGTTTGGCGGTAAATCACTGTTAAACAAAAATTTTTCAAAAAAATTGTTATTGTATTCACGAGGTTTATCTATGAAGTACTGTCCTCAAACTCATCCACCATCTGGAAGAAACTCTCCTGAAGAGATACCGGTAAAGTTTATCCAGCCATGTTATATAGTTTAGCAACAATGACCGATTTTCGTAAATCTGGCGTGTCGCTATAGCATTTGTTCCACAAGGCCGAGAACGTGCAAAAAAATCATGGTGATTCTTTTCAGCATGTACATTCAGGATTTGAGTGAAAAAAATATTTTTAATTTTTTTTCAACATGTTTTTCGAATATGTAAGATTTTAGCTTATAAACAAATAGAAGGTACGCCTTATATATTCAAGTTATTTGAAATGTTCCTTAAGATTCCCGTAGGTCTTAGCGAGACGCGTAATTCAAAAAAGAAAAAGTTCCAATATCTTTATTCTAGGCCGAGATACAATACCTTTTACGTTTGTTTCATTTGTTATTTTTTAAATAAACATTTTCGCGAAATTCAAGTTTTCAGGCATTCGTAATAGTGTTAGGCATAATATTTGATATTATAGAAACCGTTTCGAGCATTGATCTCATGGCAGATCATGATTGCATTCGGTCACTCGCACGCGAAATATACTGACGGCGGCCTCGGTCCAGCCGGGTGACGCGTGCTGGCCTGCTAGCCTCGCTCCAAGGCTCCTCTCGCGCGGCTTACTTAAGAATTTCCATATCTCCCTTATAAATTGTCGTAAACAAATGAATTTTTTTTTGATTCAACGTATTTTTTTCTCGTGAATTCAAAAATGTTCGTGAAAATCATTTTTTTTCAATACGTACCCCAAAAAATTGTTTTCAAATTCAATGTTGATGTTGGGTGGCCTATAAATAATCTTATATTTGAAAGGTGAGGAGAAAAAAAGTAAATTTGAATTCGTCCGTGATTTTTTTACTACAATTATCATCTACATACATTCTTACAAGTACCTTATGAAATACTTTTTTTTTCTCTCCGGTTCATAGCTAGCGTTATCATCGTTATTTCCTACAATATTTTCATCGTCACTCAATGCAAACGTTACATTCTCCGTATCATCTATATCGTCTGGAATTCCGGAAAATTGTTCGTCGATTTCGTCATCGCTTAGAACTATTTCAGGTTCGATGACATTCGAACAATTTTGTCCGCAACATTTTTTGCACAATATTGTGCATTTCTCCCCTTCTTTTCGACACGCACAATTAGTTTGACATTTACTTGTATCGCAATCGCAAGAAATGATTTCCAATAAATTGGCCGGAATTGGGTATTTTTTACAAGTGATCGGCACCAACATACTATACTGTTGCTTCTTTTCCACCCCCATTGCATTGAATCCTTTGAACAACCGCCTTGCCATTGGCACACTCGTAAATAAGTGCGAAGCGAATGTTCATCACATGCCTCAGCGGTTGGGGGAAGACAGCTTAAATTGAACGTACTTTTAAGGGTTGACTTCGTAAAACATAAGTACCGAAATTCATCAAAAGAGAAGTTATCATTTTTTCGTGCGCCATATAGCGTCATAACGATGTTCTGTCCGGCTGCCTGTATCGAACTTCTCCTGATATACGACACCTTATCCACGCTTTTACAGGCTGTGACACAACGTCTTCGCTGTACAAGCAGGGAAAAGCCAAACTGATTAAACTTTTGAGGAGTGACCGTAATTATCTCAAGAGAGAAGCTAGTATTTTCAATGATCCAAATGCGTTGAAAAGTTCGTATGTAGATGATAATTGTAGTAAAAAAATCACGGACGAATTCAAATTTACTTTTTTTCTCCTCACCTTTCAAATATAAGATTATTTATAGGCCACCCAACATCAACATTGAATTTGAAAACAATTTTTTGGGGTACGTATTGAAAAAAAATGATTTTCACGAACATTTTTGAATTCACGAGAAAAAAATACGTTGAATCAAAAAAAAATTCATTTGTTTACGACAATTTATAAGGGAGATATGGAAATTCTTAAGTAAGCCGCGCGAGAGGAGCCTTGGAGCGAGGCTAGCAGGCCAGCACGCGTCACCCGGCTGGACCGAGGCCGCCGTCAGTATATTTCGCGTGCGAGTGACCGAATGCAATCATGATCTGCCATGAGATCAATGCTCGAAACGGTTTCTATAATATCAAATATTATGCCTAACACTATTACGAATGCCTGAAAACTTGAATTTCGCGAAAATGTTTATTTAAAAAATAACAAATGAAACAAACGTAAAAGGTATTGTATCTCGGCCTAGAATAAAGATATTGGAACTTTTTCTTTTTTGAATTACGCGTCTCGCTAAGACCTACGGGAATCTTAAGGAACATTTCAAATAACTTGAATATATAAGGCGTACCTTCTATTTGTTTATAAGCTAAAATCTTACATATTCGAAAAACATGTTGAAAAAAAATTAAAAATATTTTTTTCACTCAAATCCTGAATGTACATGCTGAAAAGAATCACCATGATTTTTTTGCACCTTCTCGGCCTTGTGGAACAAATGCTATAGCGACACGCCAGATTTACGAAAATCGGTCATTGTTGCTAAACTATATAACATGGCTGGATAAACTTTACCGGTATCTCTTCAGGAGAGTTTCTTCCAGATGGTGGATGAGTTTGAGGACAGTACTTCATAGATAAACCTCGTGAATACAATAACAATTTTTTTGAAAAATTTTTGTTTAACAGTGATTTACCGCCAAACTAATGATTCTACGTGATTTTTGCATAGGACTTATTTTGTATATCTCATCACGGCGCACATTTTTTGTACGAAACATTTTTCGATAAATCTTATTCCAAAGATAATAACATCAAAATATGTCTTTTGTTTTTTTCAATAATTTTTTTTTTGACAGAAATCGTCATTTCTCGATTCCACAAATTTCACACTATATTCCTTGAGGTCCAAACTACCTACAAAAAAATTGGCGATTTGGCACGGCTGTTGAATAGAACTCATGTATTAGTCTACTGGCCTATGATGGATATCCTCTCGCGCATTTCGAACTTGATGTCTTGCTCCGTTAAAATTTTATTTTCGAAGTCCCACCTTTGAGTGTAGACTCATTCGTTTTGTATTTATAATATTCGTGTAACTATATTAGTGCAAGCGCTGCGAAACATTCCGTTTGAAAAAACCGATGACCTCATTCTGATTGATGATTTGAGTTAAGAAAGACTTAATTAATGATATTGTGGAGGTTGCCGGACGGAATTATGGTCCAGTTTTTTTTTCGGTCCTATAATAGTTTTCGCTTCCATCGCTGTAGCTGCGAAAAAAAAATTGTTATTGACTATTAACACCTGGTTTAGGTAAGGTATGGAGAAAAACGGCATGATCTAATTCAATACAAATTCAATAAAAAAAGTGGTTTACCTATTAATAAGTAGTGAAAAATTCATTCAGGTAAGTTTTGACAATTATTGCCGATGCATTTGCAAAGGAAAATACAATTGATTTCGCTTTTTCTACAAGTGCAAAACATTGTCAGGCATTCAGCATTATATTTGCAAAGCCTGATCAAAGAATTTGTCATAGGTGGTTTTGCCATTTGCACCGGGTACAACTTTCCATCTCGTCTCGGGGCAAGCAATGTAAATACAAAACATCAAAAGTTCTAATAATTTCAGATACATTTGAATTGAATCCCAGCTTGAAAGATATTTTTTGGCTGATCCTTCAAACCAAATCCCTCAAAAACTACTATTCGATAGCTTATGCTAAAAGTGGATGTTGAGTACGAAAACATCGGAATCTGCACAATTTATAAAAACTTGTTCAATTCCTTCACGAACAGCAACAAAAATATGGCTGAAAATCCTTCAATCTGCTTCTGGAGAGATGAATGAACATATTTCGACGGAAAAAGGTTTCATTTTCTTTTTAATTATTAATGTAATAGTTCATTAATAATGTTACGAAATTTTCTAGCGCCGGCCTTGTCGCTCGTAAACGCAGAATAATATGAATCTAACAATTCAGAAGACCTATTACCTTGGAGCTTGAAGATTTTTTGGAGTCTTCATATCCACCTGTAATGGCCAGCTGGGATTTTGGTTGAAGGACTTGATATAAATATTTGTAGTCAGTTTCAGTTAGTTTCGGTTTAGCAGTGTCTGAGGTGTTCTTTTTTTTAAATGATTTATTCAACGTCGGCCTGTTTTCCCTACCAAGGCCAATCATCGACTCCGGTGACCACATTTCCCCCAACCGGAAATTTTGCCGAACACTCTGGTATTCCAACCAGAGGTAGGGATCCTTTACGAGTCCAACAACCATGGACTCAGGACCGCCGGCTTTACGTCTCCTCCGAAGGACAGCAATTCCTCAATATATCTTGTGTTCATTGATATATTGCCTGCGAGCTATGATATAATACTTTGCTGCAGTTTTATGAGCTTTCGACGCGGTCTTTCCCTGCTGCTTAGCTTCAGATATCGAATGACTAGTCAACATGGAGAGCTAGGCCATGCCCGTGAGGTATTCTTTTCATCATTCTTTTGTTGATTAACTATCATGATTGTAACGGTCATAGAATCTTCGCCACTTAATGTCCCCTTGAAAGTCATTGTCACAGTGTCTAAGATTTTTCAACAGTGTAAATATGTTTCGATTTAGTTAGGTAGGTGGTGAATGAATTCGGCTAGAGCTGTATGTTGCGGTGTCTTTCTGTTCGTTACACTGATATATATCACTAAACACCGCTAATGCTTCATGGAGTGTATTGCCTGACAATTTTAGATTTTGACTGCTTAATGAGGCTTGTATGAAAGTCTTCCATTTCGGCGTGAATGTGCATTTCTTCGCGGCATCTTCTATAAGAATTTCATCACACAACTTTTCCTCTGGTATAAGTTCAGTAGTGGATAGTTCCTTCCGTAATTCCTTAGCACACATGACGATTTTGCTACAGTCTAGCCGACGTACACGTTCAGCTATTTCCTTAATGAACTTCCTGCCATGAAAACCAAAGAAGATTGCTTCCTCTCAGTAAGATATGAGAATAAAACCTTGTCACCAAATTTATCGATCAGCATCACTTTGAGATCACGATTAGAACTACATCCTCTACTTCAGCGAGTACAGTCATGCGTTGAGCCAAGTATGTCAATTCAAAAGCGGTCGTCGAAACACCGTCTTTTATATCCGCCATTAATTTGTCAAAAGCAGCCAGTAACTGTTTTTGTGATATTTGTTGTTGGTCGACCTCTTTCGTTACTAGAAGATATTGGTAATGA
The DNA here is from genome assembly GCA_032362365.1 of Zygogramma bicolorata. Classification (NCBI taxonomy): domain Eukaryota; kingdom Metazoa; phylum Arthropoda; class Insecta; order Coleoptera; family Chrysomelidae; genus Zygogramma; species Zygogramma bicolorata. Next base: position 4,244,230 of record JAVJAQ010005583.1, on the reverse strand, counting down.
AACGTAATTTCTTTAACACGACGTATGATATTGGAAGTTTCTGCAAACAAATCTTCCGGTGTTTCGTATAACAAATTTTTGTGAAAATTTCATAGTATTATCAACGCATTGAAAAACAGCAAAGCTGCTGAAATTTCAGTTAAAAGATGACTTTTTTTATTTTGGTTTTCGTCGTATACCACAAATGGAACATCATGAGTCACTCGACGAATCGCTGTTGCTTCTTTTTGATTTGCAGGTCAGTTGATGATCCAGCTACGCCCTGTGTTGTTGATGAAGCTCTTTCTTCCAGCTTCCTATGTAGTGACGACGACGAATTTTTTCTTCGCTGATATAGCTGGCCATGCAACTTTTATACCACGAGAAGTGTTCTTCATCAGCATTCGGATCAAACAACTTCTCAAATTTGTCTGAAATTTCGTCTTTGCGTCGTCTTGCTGCATTTGAATAGTTTCTTTCGGTTCATTCACCAGTTCAGCATGATTTTTCGTTCGCCTTTTTTTTAATCTAATAATTGTAGCGATATTTATTCACTTTAAAGAAAGTTATCACAAAATTCGAAGCACTGCTATTTTAAATATTGGAAAATGTATCTGTTATAATAATGGATGAAGTTCAGCTATAACTGAAGTCACAAAAACTGTTGAGAAAAGCGCGGCCCGCTCCAAAACTCGAGAGAAGGTATGTGACGCTGGGAAGGAGATTTATAATAAAACTGACAACGGGCTTTTCTGGCAACTTTCAGTTCCAGGTTTGGAAGGATCTTGCAAAAACATTCCAGTCGAGAAATAGCGGTCAATGGTTTTTGCATTCTATACAACATTTTTTTTCAACAACTACAGCGATGGAATCGAAAACTCCTATTATAGGGCCGAAAAAAAAACTGGACCATAATTCCGTCCGGCAACCTCCACAATATCATTAATTGAGTCTTTCTTAACTCAAATCATCAATCAGAATGAGGTCATCGGTTTTTTCAAACGGAATGTTTCGCAGCGCCCGCTCTATATGAGATTCACTACGGTTCTCTGCACGGATCAACGCAATATTATTCTGAAGACCTTATGGAAATATTTTTTTTCGATGGCATGACATCAACTTTTTTTTTAATTTTTCACTCATTATGTGGAACGCTCCGATCACGCAGCCCATTTTTATGGTGATGTCATGCCATTGAAGAAAAAAAATGAAAAAAAAGTTGAGGAAAGACATCAAGTTACAAGTATCTGAGTATCGTTTCCTATCTGATGGATATCCTTTCGCGCATTTCGAACTTGATGTCTTGCTCCGTTGAAATTTTATTTTCGAAGTGCCACCTTTGAGTGTAGGCTCATTCGTTTTGTCTTCATAATATTCGTGTAACTATATGAGATTCACTACGGTTCTCTGCACGGATCAACGCAATATTATTCTGAAGACCTTATGGAAATATTTTTTTTCGATGGCATGACATCAACTTTTTTTTAATTTTTCACTCATTATGTGGAACGCTCCGATCACGCAGCCCATTTTTATGGTGATGTCATGCCATTGAAAGAAAAAAGTTGAGGAAAGACATCAAGTTACAAGTATCGAGTATCGTTTCCTATCTGATGGATATCCTTTCGCGCATTTCGAACTTGATGTCTTGCTCCGTTAAAATTTTATTTTCGAAGTGCCACCTTTGAGTGTAGGCTCATTCGTTTTGTCTTTATAATATTCGTGTAACTATATGAGATTCACTACGGTTCTCTGCACGGATCAACGCAATATTATTCTGAAGACCTTATGGAAATATTTTTTTTCGATGGCATGACATCAACTTTTTTTTTAATTTTTCACTCATTATGTGGAACGCTCCGATCACGCAGCCCATTTTTATGGTGATGTCATGCCATTGAAGAAAAAAAATGAAAAAAAAGTTGAGGAAAGACATCAAGTTACAAGTATCTGAGTATCGTTTCCTATCTGATGGATATCCTTTCGCGCATTTCGAACTTGATGTCTTGCTCCGTTAAAATTTTATTTTCGAAGTGCCACCTTTGAGTGTAGGCTCATTCGTTTTGTCTTTATAATATTCGTGTAACTATATGAGATTCACTACGGTTCTCTGCACGGATCAACGCAATATTATTCTGAAGACCTTATGGAAATATTTTTTTTCGATGGCATGACATCAACTTTTTTTTTAATTTTTCACTCATTATGTGGAACGCTCCGATCACGCAGCCCATTTTTATGGTGATGTCATGCCATTGAAGAAAAAAAAATGAAAAAAAAGTTGAGGAAAGACATCAAGTTACAAGTATCTGAGTATCGTTTCCTATCTGATGGATATCCTTTCGCGCATTTCGAACTTGATGTCTTGCTCCGTTAAAATTTTATTTTCGAAGTGCCACCTTTGAGTGTAGGCTCATTCGTTTTGTCTTTATAATATTCGTGTAACTATATGAGATTCACTACGGTTCTCTGCACGGATCAACGCAATATTATTCTGAAGACCTTATGGAAATATTTTTTTTCGATGGCATGACATCAACTTTTTTTTTAATTTTTCACTCATTATGTGGAACGCTCCGATCACGCAGCCCATTTTTATGGTGATGTCATGCCATTGAAGAAAAAAAATGAAAAAAAAGTTGAGGAAAGACATCAAGTTACAAGTATCTGAGTATCGTTTCCTATCTGATGGATATCCTTTCGCGCATTTCGAACTTGATGTCTTGCTCCGTTAAAATTTTATTTTCGAAGTGCCACCTTTGAGTGTAGGCTCATTCGTTTTGTCTTTATAATATTCGTGTAACTATATGAGATTCACTACGGTTCTCTGCACGGATCAACGCAATATTATTCTGAAGACCTTATGGAAATATTTTTTTTCGATGGCATGACATCAACTTTTTTTTTAATTTTTCACTCATTATGTGGAACGCTCCGATCACGCAGCCCATTTTTATGGTGATGTCATGCCATTGAAGAAAAAAAATGAAAAAAAAGTTGAGGAAAGACATCAAGTTACAAGTATCTGAGTATCGTTTCCTATCTGATGGATATCCTTTCGCGCATTTCGAACTTGATGTCTTGCTCCGTTAAAATTTTATTTTCGAAGTGCCACCTTTGAGTGTAGGCTCATTCGTTTTGTCTTTATAATATTCGTGTAACTATATGAGATTCACTACGGTTCTCTGCACGGATCAACGCAATATTATTCTGAAGACCTTATGGAAATATTTTTTTTCGATGGCATGACATCAACTTTTTTTTAAATTTTTCACTCATTATGTGGAACGCTCCGATCACGCAGCCCATTTTTATGGTGATGTCATGCCATTGAAGAAAAAAAATGAAAAAAAAGTTGAGGAAAGACATCAAGTTACAAGTATCTGAGTATCGTTTCCTATCTGATGGATATCCTTTCGCGCATTTCGAACTTGATGTCTTGCTCCGTTAAAATTTTATTTTCGAAGTGCCACCTTTGAGTGTAGGCTCATTCGTTTTGTCTTTATAATATTCGTGTAACTATATGAGATTCACTACGGTTCTCTGCACGGATCAACGCAATATTATTCTGAAGACCTTATGGAAATATTTTTTTTCGATGGCATGACATCAACTTTTTTTTTAATTTTTCACTCATTATGTGGAACGCTCCGATCACGCAGCCCATTTTTATGGTGATGTCATGCCATTGAAGAAAAAAAATGAAAAAAAAGTTGAGGAAAGACATCAAGTTACAAGTATCTGAGTATCGTTTCCTATCTGATGGATATCCTTTCGCGCATTTCGAACTTGATGTCTTGCTCCGTTAAAATTTTATTTTCGAAGTGCCACCTTTGAGTGTAGGCTCATTCGTTTTGTCTTTATAATATTCGTGTAACTATATGAGATTCACTACGGTTCTCTGCACGGATCAACGCAATATTATTCTGAAGACCTTATGGAAATATTTTTTTTCGATGGCATGACATCAACTTTTTTTTTAATTTTTCACTCATTATGTGGAACGCTCCGATCACGCAGCCCATTTTTATGGTGATGTCATGCCATTGAAGAAAAAAAATGAAAAAAAAGTTGAGGAAAGACATCAAGTTACAAGTATCTGAGTATCGTTTCCTATCTGATGGATATCCTTTCGCGCATTTCGAACTTGATGTCTTGCTCCGTTAAAATTTTATTTTCGAAGTGCCACCTTTGAGTGTAGGCTCATTCGTTTTGTCTTTATAATATTCGTGTAACTATATGAGATTCACTACGGTTCTCTGCACGGATCAACGCAATATTATTCTGAAGACCTTATGGAAATATTTTTTTTCGATGGCATGACATCAACTTTTTTTTTAATTTTTCACTCATTATGTGGAACGCTCCGATCACGCAGCCCATTTTTATGGTGATGTCATGCCATTGAAGAAAAAAAAATGAAAAAAAAGTTGAGGAAAGACATCAAGTTACAAGTATCTGAGTATCGTTTCCTATCTGATGGATATCCTTTCGCGCATTTCGAACTTGATGTCTTGCTCCGTTAAAATTTTATTTTCGAAGTGCCACCTTTGAGTGTAGGCTCATTCGTTTTGTCTTTATAATATTCGTGTAACTATATGAGATTCACTACGGTTCTCTGCACGGATCAACGCAATATTATTCTGAAGACCTTATGGAAATATTTTTTTTCGATGGCATGACATCAACTTTTTTTTTAATTTTTCACTCATTATGTGGAACGCTCCGATCACGCAGCCCATTTTTATGGTGATGTCATGCCATTGAAGAAAAAAAATGAAAAAAAAGTTGAGGAAAGACATCAAGTTACAAGTATCTGAGTATCGTTTCCTATCTGATGGATATCCTTTCGCGCATTTCGAACTTGATGTCTTGCTCCGTTAAAATTTTATTTTCGAAGTGCCACCTTTGAGTGTAGGCTCATTCGTTTTGTCTTTATAATATTCGTGTAACTATATGAGATTCACTACGGTTCTCTGCACGGATCAACGCAATATTATTCTGAAGACCTTATGGAAATATTTTTTTTCGATGGCATGACATCAACTTTTTTTTTAATTTTTCACTCATTATGTGGAACGCTCCGATCACGCAGCCCATTTTTATGGTGATGTCATGCCATTGAAGAAAAAAAATGAAAAAAAAGTTGAGGAAAGACATCAAGTTACAAGTATCTGAGTATCGTTTCCTATCTGATGGATATCCTTTCGCGCATTTCGAACTTGATGTCTTGCTCCGTTAAAATTTTATTTTCGAAGTGCCACCTTTGAGTGTAGGCTCATTCGTTTTGTCTTTATAATATTCGTGTAACTATATGAGATTCACTACGGTTCTCTGCACGGATCAACGCAATATTATTCTGAAGACCTTATGGAAATATTTTTTTTCGATGGCATGACATCAACTTTTTTTTTAATTTTTCACTCATTATGTGGAACGCTCCGATCACGCAGCCCATTTTTATGGTGATGTCATGCCATTGAAGAAAAAAAATGAAAAAAAAGTTGAGGAAAGACATCAAGTTACAAGTATCTGAGTATCGTTTCCTATCTGATGGATATCCTTTCGCGCATTTCGAACTTGATGTCTTGCTCCGTTAAAATTTTATTTTCGAAGTGCCACCTTTGAGTGTAGGCTCATTCGTTTTGTCTTTATAATATTCGTGTAACTATATGAGATTCACTACGGTTCTCTGCACGGATCAACGCAATATTATTCTGAAGACCTTATGGAAATATTTTTTTTCGATGGCATGACATCAACTTTTTTTTTAATTTTTCACTCATTATGTGGAACGCTCCGATCACGCAGCCCATTTTTATGGTGATGTCATGCCATTGAAGAAAAAAAATGAAAAAAAAGTTGAGGAAAGACATCAAGTTACAAGTATCTGAGTATCGTTTCCTATCTGATGGATATCCTTTCGCGCATTTCGAACTTGATGTCTTGCTCCGTTAAAATTTTATTTTCGAAGTGCCACCTTTGAGTGTAGGCTCATTCGTTTTGTCTTTATAATATTCGTGTAACTATATGAGATTCACTACGGTTCTCTGCACGGATCAACGCAATATTATTCTGAAGACCTTATGGAAATATTTTTTTTCGATGGCATGACATCAACTTTTTTTTTAATTTTTCACTCATTATGTGGAACGCTCCGATCACGCAGCCCATTTTTATGGTGATGTCATGCCATTGAAGAAAAAAAATGAAAAAAAAGTTGAGGAAAGACATCAAGTTACAAGTATCTGAGTATCGTTTCCTATCTGATGGATATCCTTTCGCGCATTTCGAACTTGATGTCTTGCTCCGTTAAAATTTTATTTTCGAAGTGCCACCTTTGAGTGTAGGCTCATTCGTTTTGTCTTTATAATATTCGTGTAACTATATGAGATTCACTACGGTTCTCTGCACGGATCAACGCAATATTATTCTGAAGACCTTATGGAAATATTTTTTTTCGATGGCATGACATCAACTTTTTTTTTAATTTTTCACTCATTATGTGGAACGCTCCGATCACGCAGCCCATTTTTATGGTGATGTCATGCCATTGAAGAAAAAAAATGAAAAAAAAGTTGAGGAAAGACATCAAGTTACAAGTATCTGAGTATCGTTTCCTATCTGATGGATATCCTTTCGCGCATTTCGAACTTGATGTCTTGCTCCGTTAAAATTTTATTTTCGAAGTGCCACCTTTGAGTGTAGGCTCATTCGTTTTGTCTTTATAATATTCGTGTAACTATATGAGATTCACTACGGTTCTCTGCACGGATCAACGCAATATTATTCTGAAGACCTTATGGAAATATTTTTTTTCGATGGCATGACATCAACTTTTTTTTTAATTTTTCACTCATTATGTGGAACGCTCCGATCACGCAGCCCATTTTTATGGTGATGTCATGCCATTGAAGAAAAAAAATGAAAAAAAAGTTGAGGAAAGACATCAAGTTACAAGTATCTGAGTATCGTTTCCTATCTGATGGATATCCTTTCGCGCATTTCGAACTTGATGTCTTGCTCCGTTAAAATTTTATTTTCGAAGTGCCACCTTTGAGTGTAGGCTCATTCGTTTTGTCTTTATAATATTCGTGTAACTATATGAGATTCACTACGGTTCTCTGCACGGATCAACGCAATATTATTCTGAAGACCTTATGGAAATATTTTTTTTCGATGGCATGACATCAACTTTTTTTTAAATTTTTCACTCATTATGTGGAACGCTCCGATCACGCAGCCCATTTTTATGGTGATGTCATGCCATTGAAGAAAAAAAATGAAAAAAAAGTTGAGGAAAGACATCAAGTTACAAGTATCTGAGTATCGTTTCCTATCTGATGGATATCCTTTCGCGCATTTCGAACTTGATGTCTTGCTCCGTTAAAATTTTATTTTCGAAGTGCCACCTTTGAGTGTAGGCTCATTCGTTTTGTCTTTATAATATTCGTGTAACTATATGAGATTCACTACGGTTCTCTGCACGGATCAACGCAATATTATTCTGAAGACCTTATGGAAATATTTTTTTTCGATGGCATGACATCAACTTTTTTTTTAATTTTTCACTCATTATGTGGAACGCTCCGATCACGCAGCCCATTTTTATGGTGATGTCATGCCATTGAAGAAAAAAAATGAAAAAAAAGTTGAGGAAAGACATCAAGTTACAAGTATCTGAGTATCGTTTCCTATCTGATGGATATCCTTTCGCGCATTTCGAACTTGATGTCTTGCTCCGTTAAAATTTTATTTTCGAAGTGCCACCTTTGAGTGTAGGCTCATTCGTTTTGTCTTTATAATATTCGTGTAACTATATGAGATTCACTACGGTTCTCTGCACGGATCAACGCAATATTATTCTGAAGACCTTATGGAAATATTTTTTTTCGATGGCATGACATCAACTTTTTTTTTAATTTTTCACTCATTATGTGGAACGCTCCGATCACGCAGCCCATTTTTATGGTGATGTCATGCCATTGAAGAAAAAAAATGAAAAAAAAGTTGAGGAAAGACATCAAGTTACAAGTATCTGAGTATCGTTTCCTATCTGATGGATATCCTTTCGCGCATTTCGAACTTGATGTCTTGCTCCGTTAAAATTTTATTTTCGAAGTGCCACCTTTGAGTGTAGGCTCATTCGTTTTGTCTTTATAATATTCGTGTAACTATATGAGATTCACTACGGTTCTCTGCACGGATCAACGCAATATTATTCTGAAGACCTTATGGAAATATTTTTTTTCGATGGCATGACATCAACTTTTTTTTTAATTTTTCACTCATTATGTGGAACGCTCCGATCACGCAGCCCATTTTTATGGTGATGTCATGCCATTGAAGAAAAAAAATGAAAAAAAAGTTGAGGAAAGACATCAAGTTACAAGTATCTGAGTATCGTTTCCTATCTGATGGATATCCTTTCGCGCATTTCGAACTTGATGTCTTGCTCCGTTAAAATTTTATTTTCGAAGTGCCACCTTTGAGTGTAGGCTCATTCGTTTTGTCTTTATAATATTCGTGTAACTATATGAGATTCACTACGGTTCTCTGCACGGATCAACGCAATATTATTCTGAAGACCTTATGGAAATATTTTTTTTCGATGGCATGACATCAACTTTTTTTTTAATTTTTCACTCATTATGTGGAACGCTCCGATCACGCAGCCCATTTTTATGGTGATGTCATGCCATTGAAGAAAAAAAATGAAAAAAAAGTTGAGGAAAGACATCAAGTTACAAGTATCTGAGTATCGTTTCCTATCTGATGGATATCCTTTCGCGCATTTCGAACTTGATGTCTTGCTCCGTTAAAATTTTATTTTCGAAGTGCCACCTTTGAGTGTAGGCTCATTCGTTTTGTCTTTATAATATTCGTGTAACTATATGAGATTCACTACGGTTCTCTGCACGGATCAACGCAATATTATTCTGAAGACCTTATGGAAATATTTTTTTTCGATGGCATGACATCAACTTTTTTTTTAATTTTTCACTCATTATGTGGAACGCTCCGATCACGCAGCCCATTTTTATGGTGATGTCATGCCATTGAAGAAAAAAAATGAAAAAAAAGTTGAGGAAAGACATCAAGTTACAAGTATCTGAGTATCGTTTCCTATCTGATGGATATCCTTTCGCGCATTTCGAACTTGATGTCTTGCTCCGTTAAAATTTTATTTTCGAAGTGCCACCTTTGAGTGTAGGCTCATTCGTTTTGTCTTTATAATATTCGTGTAACTATATGAGATTCACTACGGTTCTCTGCACGGATCAACGCAATATTATTCTGAAGACCTTATGGAAATATTTTTTTTCGATGGCATGACATCAACTTTTTTTTTAATTTTTCACTCATTATGTGGAACGCTCCGATCACGCAGCCCATTTTTATGGTGATGTCATGCCATTGAAGAAAAAAAATGAAAAAAAAGTTGAGGAAAGACATCAAGTTACAAGTATCTGAGTATCGTTTCCTATCTGATGGATATCCTTTCGCGCATTTCGAACTTGATGTCTTGCTCCGTTAAAATTTTATTTTCGAAGTGCCACCTTTGAGTGTAGGCTCATTCGTTTTGTCTTTATAATATTCGTGTAACTATATGAGATTCACTACGGTTCTCTGCACGGATCAACGCAATATTATTCTGAAGACCTTATGGAAATATTTTTTTTCGATGGCATGACATCAACTTTTTTTTTAATTTTTCACTCATTATGTGGAACGCTCCGATCACGCAGCCCATTTTTATGGTGATGTCATGCCATTGAAGAAAAAAAATGAAAAAAAAGTTGAGGAAAGACATCAAGTTACAAGTATCTGAGTATCGTTTCCTATCTGATGGATATCCTTTCGCGCATTTCGAACTTGATGTCTTGCTCCGTTAAAATTTTATTTTCGAAGTGCCACCTTTGAGTGTAGGCTCATTCGTTTTGTCTTTATAATATTCGTGTAACTATATGAGATTCACTACGGTTCTCTGCACGGATCAACGCAATATTATTCTGAAGACCTTATGGAAATATTTTTTTTCGATGGCATGACATCAACTTTTTTTTTAATTTTTCACTCATTATGTGGAACGCTCCGATCACGCAGCCCATTTTTATGGTGATGTCATGCCATTGAAGAAAAAAAATGAAAAAAAAGTTGAGGAAAGACATCAAGTTACAAGTATCTGAGTATCGTTTCCTATCTGATGGATATCCTTTCGCGCATTTCGAACTTGATGTCTTGCTCCGTTAAAATTTTATTTTCGAAGTGCCACCTTTGAGTGTAGGCTCATTCGTTTTGTCTTTATAATATTCGTGTAACTATATGAGATTCACTACGGTTCTCTGCACGGATCAACGCAATATTATTCTGAAGACCTTATGGAAATATTTTTTTTCGATGGCATGACATCAACTTTTTTTTTAATTTTTCACTCATTATGTGGAACGCTCCGATCACGCAGCCCATTTTTATGGTGATGTCATGCCATTGAAGAAAAAAAATGAAAAAAAAGTTGAGGAAAGACATCAAGTTACAAGTATCTGAGTATCGTTTCCTATCTGATGGATATCCTTTCGCGCATTTCGAACTTGATGTCTTGCTCCGTTAAAATTTTATTTTCGAAGTGCCACCTTTGAGTGTAGGCTCATTCGTTTTGTCTTTATAATATTCGTGTAACTATATGAGATTCACTACGGTTCTCTGCACGGATCAACGCAATATTATTCTGAAGACCTTATGGAAATATTTTTTTTCGATGGCATGACATCAACTTTTTTTTTAATTTTTCACTCATTATGTGGAACGCTCCGATCACGCAGCCCATTTTTATGGTGATGTCATGCCATTGAAGAAAAAAAATGAAAAAAAAGTTGAGGAAAGACATCAAGTTACAAGTATCTGAGTATCGTTTCCTATCTGATGGATATCCTTTCGCGCATTTCGAACTTGATGTCTTGCTCCGTTAAAATTTTATTTTCGAAGTGCCACCTTTGAGTGTAGGCTCATTCGTTTTGTCTTTATAATATTCGTGTAACTATATGAGATTCACTACGGTTCTCTGCACGGATCAACGCAATATTATTCTGAAGACCTTATGGAAATATTTTTTTTCGATGGCATGACATCAACTTTTTTTTTAATTTTTCACTCATTATGTGGAACGCTCCGATCACGCAGCCCATTTTTATGGTGATGTCATGCCATTGAAGAAAAAAAATGAAAAAAAAGTTGAGGAAAGACATCAAGTTACAAGTATCTGAGTATCGTTTCCTATCTGATGGATATCCTTTCGCGCATTTCGAACTTGATGTCTTGCTCCGTTAAAATTTTATTTTCGAAGTGCCACCTTTGAGTGTAGGCTCATTCGTTTTGTCTTTATAATATTCGTGTAACTATATGAGATTCACTACGGTTCTCTGCACGGATCAACGCAATATTATTCTGAAGACCTTATGGAAATATTTTTTTTCGATGGCATGACATCAACTTTTTTTTTAATTTTTCACTCATTATGTGGAACGCTCCGATCACGCAGCCCATTTTTATGGTGATGTCATGCCATTGAAGAAAAAAAATGAAAAAAAAGTTGAGGAAAGACATCAAGTTACAAGTATCTGAGTATCGTTTCCTATCTGATGGATATCCTTTCGCGCATTTCGAACTTGATGTCTTGCTCCGTTAAAATTTTATTTTCGAAGTGCCACCTTTGAGTGTAGGCTCATTCGTTTTGTCTTTATAATATTCGTGTAACTATATGAGATTCACTACGGTTCTCTGCACGGATCAACGCAATATTATTCTGAAGACCTTATGGAAATATTTTTTTTCGATGGCATGACATCAACTTTTTTTTTAATTTTTCACTCATTATGTGGAACGCTCCGATCACGCAGCCCATTTTTATGGTGATGTCATGCCATTGAAGAAAAAAAATGAAAAAAAAGTTGAGGAAAGACATCAAGTTACAAGTATCTGAGTATCGTTTCCTATCTGATGGATATCCTTTCGCGCATTTCGAACTTGATGTCTTGCTCCGTTAAAATTTTATTTTCGAAGTGCCACCTTTGAGTGTAGGCTCATTCGTTTTGTCTTTATAATATTCGTGTAACTATATGAGATTCACTACGGTTCTCTGCACGGATCAACGCAATATTATTCTGAAGACCTTATGGAAATATTTTTTTTCGATGGCATGACATCAACTTTTTTTTTAATTTTTCACTCATTATGTGGAACGCTCCGATCACGCAGCCCATTTTTATGGTGATGTCATGCCATTGAAGAAAAAAAATGAAAAAAAAGTTGAGGAAAGACATCAAGTTACAAGTATCTGAGTATCGTTTCCTATCTGATGGATATCCTTTCGCGCATTTCGAACTTGATGTCTTGCTCCGTTAAAATTTTATTTTCGAAGTGCCACCTTTGAGTGTAGGCTCATTCGTTTTGTCTTTATAATATTCGTGTAACTATATGAGATTCACTACGGTTCTCTGCACGGATCAACGCAATATTATTCTGAAGACCTTATGGAAATATTTTTTTTCGATGGCATGACATCAACTTTTTTTTTAATTTTTCACTCATTATGTGGAACGCTCCGATCACGCAGCCCATTTTTATGGTGATGTCATGCCATTGAAGAAAAAAAATGAAAAAAAAGTTGAGGAAAGACATCAAGTTACAAGTATCTGAGTATCGTTTCCTATCTGATGGATATCCTTTCGCGCATTTCGAACTTGATGTCTTGCTCCGTTAAAATTTTATTTTCGAAGTGCCACCTTTGAGTGTAGGCTCATTCGTTTTGTCTTTATAATATTCGTGTAACTATATGAGATTCACTACGGTTCTCTGCACGGATCAACGCAATATTATTCTGAAGACCTTATGGAAATATTTTTTTTCGATGGCATGACATCAACTTTTTTTTTAATTTTTCACTCATTATGTGGAACGCTCCGATCACGCAGCCCATTTTTATGGTGATGTCATGCCATTGAAGAAAAAAAATGAAAAAAAAGTTGAGGAAAGACATCAAGTTACAAGTATCTGAGTATCGTTTCCTATCTGATGGATATCCTTTCGCGCATTTCGAACTTGATGTCTTGCTCCGTTAAAATTTTATTTTCGAAGTGCCACCTTTGAGTGTAGGCTCATTCGTTTTGTCTTTATAATATTCGTGTAACTATATGAGATTCACTACGGTTCTCTGCACGGATCAACGCAATATTATTCTGAAGACCTTATGGAAATATTTTTTTTCGATGGCATGACATCAACTTTTTTTTTAATTTTTCACTCATTATGTGGAACGCTCCGATCACGCAGCCCATTTTTATGGTGATGTCATGCCATTGAAGAAAAAAAATGAAAAAAAAGTTGAGGAAAGACATCAAGTTACAAGTATCTGAGTATCGTTTCCTATCTGATGGATATCCTTTCGCGCATTTCGAACTTGATGTCTTGCTCCGTTAAAATTTTATTTTCGAAGTGCCACCTTTGAGTGTAGGCTCATTCGTTTTGTCTTTATAATATTCGTGTAACTATATGAGATTCACTACGGTTCTCTGCACGGATCAACGCAATATTATTCTGAAGACCTTATGGAAATATTTTTTTTCGATGGCATGACATCAACTTTTTTTTTAATTTTTCACTCATTATGTGGAACGCTCCGATCACGCAGCCCATTTTTATGGTGATGTCATGCCATTGAAGAAAAAAAATGAAAAAAAAGTTGAGGAAAGACATCAAGTTACAAGTATCTGAGTATCGTTTCCTATCTGATGGATATCCTTTCGCGCATTTCGAACTTGATGTCTTGCTCCGTTAAAATTTTATTTTCGAAGTGCCACCTTTGAGTGTAGGCTCATTCGTTTTGTCTTTATAATATTCGTGTAACTATATGAGATTCACTACGGTTCTCTGCACGGATCAACGCAATATTATTCTGAAGACCTTATGGAAATATTTTTTTTCGATGGCATGACATCAACTTTTTTTTTAATTTTTCACTCATTATGTGGAACGCTCCGATCACGCAGCCCATTTTTATGGTGATGTCATGCCATTGAAGAAAAAAAATGAAAAAAAAGTTGAGGAAAGACATCAAGTTACAAGTATCTGAGTATCGTTTCCTATCTGATGGATATCCTTTCGCGCATTTCGAACTTGATGTCTTGCTCCGTTAAAATTTTATTTTCGAAGTGCCACCTTTGAGTGTAGGCTCATTCGTTTTGTCTTTATAATATTCGTGTAACTATATGAGATTCACTACGGTTCTCTGCACGGATCAACGCAATATTATTCTGAAGACCTTATGGAAATATTTTTTTTCGATGGCATGACATCAACTTTTTTTTTAATTTTTCACTCATTATGTGGAACGCTCCGATCACGCAGCCCATTTTTATGGTGATGTCATGCCATTGAAGAAAAAAAATGAAAAAAAAGTTGAGGAAAGACATCAAGTTACAAGTATCTGAGTATCGTTTCCTATCTGATGGATATCCTTTCGCGCATTTCGAACTTGATGTCTTGCTCCGTTAAAATTTTATTTTCGAAGTGCCACCTTTGAGTGTAGGCTCATTCGTTTTGTCTTTATAATATTCGTGTAACTATATGAGATTCACTACGGTTCTCTGCACGGATCAACGCAATATTATTCTGAAGACCTTATGGAAATATTTTTTTTCGATGGCATGACATCAACTTTTTTTTAATTTTTCACTCATTATGTGGAACGCTCCGATCACGCAGCCCATTTTTATGGTGATGTCATGCCATTGAAGAAAAAAAATGAAAAAAAAGTTGAGGAAAGACATCAAGTTACAAGTATCTGAGTATCGTTTCCTATCTGATGGATATCCTTTCGCGCATTTCGAACTTGATGTCTTGCTCCGTTAAAATTTTATTTTCGAAGTGCCACCTTTGAGTGTAGGCTCATTCGTTTTGTCTTTATAATATTCGTGTAACTATATGAGATTCACTACGGTTCTCTGCACGGATCAACGCAATATTATTCTGAAGACCTTATGGAAATATTTTTTTTCGATGGCATGACATCAACTTTTTTTTTAATTTTTCACTCATTATGTGGAACGCTCCGATCACGCAGCCCATTTTTATGGTGATGTCATGCCATTGAAGAAAAAAAATGAAAAAAAAGTTGAGGAAAGACATCAAGTTACAAGTATCTGAGTATCGTTTCCTATCTGATGGATATCCTTTCGCGCATTTCGAACTTGATGTCTTGCTCCGTTAAAATTTTATTTTCGAAGTGCCACCTTTGAGTGTAGGCTCATTCGTTTTGTCTTTATAATATTCGTGTAACTATATGAGATTCACTACGGTTCTCTGCACGGATCAACGCAATATTATTCTGAAGACCTTATGGAAATATTTTTTTTCGATGGCATGACATCAACTTTTTTTTTAATTTTTCACTCATTATGTGGAACGCTCCGATCACGCAGCCCATTTTTATGGTGATGTCATGCCATTGAAGAAAAAAAATGAAAAAAAAGTTGAGGAAAGACATCAAGTTACAAGTATCTGAGTATCGTTTCCTATCTGATGGATATCCTTTCGCGCATTTCGAACTTGATGTCTTGCTCCGTTAAAATTTTATTTTCGAAGTGCCACCTTTGAGTGTAGGCTCATTCGTTTTGTCTTTATAATATTCGTGTAACTATATGAGATTCACTACGGTTCTCTGCACGGATCAACGCAATATTATTCTGAAGACCTTATGGAAATATTTTTTTTCGATGGCATGACATCAACTTTTTTTTTAATTTTTCACTCATTATGTGGAACGCTCCGATCACGCAGCCCATTTTTATGGTGATGTCATGCCATTGAAGAAAAAAAATGAAAAAAAAGTTGAGGAAAGACATCAAGTTACAAGTATCTGAGTATCGTTTCCTATCTGATGGATATCCTTTCGCGCATTTCGAACTTGATGTCTTGCTCCGTTAAAATTTTATTTTCGAAGTGCCACCTTTGAGTGTAGGCTCATTCGTTTTGTCTTTATAATATTCGTGTAACTATATGAGATTCACTACGGTTCTCTGCACGGATCAACGCAATATTATTCTGAAGACCTTATGGAAATATTTTTTTTCGATGGCATGACATCAACTTTTTTTTTAATTTTTCACTCATTATGTGGAACGCTCCGATCACGCAGCCCATTTTTATGGTGATGTCATGCCATTGAAGAAAAAAAATGAAAAAAAAGTTGAGGAAAGACATCAAGTTACAAGTATCTGAGTATCGTTTCCTATCTGATGGATATCCTTTCGCGCATTTCGAACTTGATGTCTTGCTCCGTTAAAATTTTATTTTCGAAGTGCCACCTTTGAGTGTAGGCTCATTCGTTTTGTCTTTATAATATTCGTGTAACTATATGAGATTCACTACGGTTCTCTGCACGGATCAACGCAATATTATTCTGAAGACCTTATGGAAATATTTTTTTTCGATGGCATGACATCAACTTTTTTTTTAATTTTTCACTCATTATGTGGAACGCTCCGATCACGCAGCCCATTTTTATGGTGATGTCATGCCATTGAAGAAAAAAAATGAAAAAAAAGTTGAGGAAAGACATCAAGTTACAAGTATCTGAGTATCGTTTCCTATCTGATGGATATCCTTTCGCGCATTTCGAACTTGATGTCTTGCTCCGTTAAAATTTTATTTTCGAAGTGCCACCTTTGAGTGTAGGCTCATTCGTTTTGTCTTTATAATATTCGTGTAACTATATGAGATTCACTACGGTTCTCTGCACGGATCAACGCAATATTATTCTGAAGACCTTATGGAAATATTTTTTTTCGATGGCATGACATCAACTTTTTTTTTAATTTTTCACTCATTATGTGGAACGCTCCGATCACGCAGCCCATTTTTATGGTGATGTCATGCCATTGAAGAAAAAAAATGAAAAAAAAGTTGAGGAAAGACATCAAGTTACAAGTATCTGAGTATCGTTTCCTATCTGATGGATATCCTTTCGCGCATTTCGAACTTGATGTCTTGCTCCGTTAAAATTTTATTTTCGAAGTGCCACCTTTGAGTGTAGGCTCATTCGTTTTGTCTTTATAATATTCGTGTAACTATATGAGATTCACTACGGTTCTCTGCACGGATCAACGCAATATTATTCTGAAGACCTTATGGAAATATTTTTTTTCGATGGCATGACATCAACTTTTTTTTTAATTTTTCACTCATTATGTGGAACGCTCCGATCACGCAGCCCATTTTTATGGTGATGTCATGCCATTGAAGAAAAAAAATGAAAAAAAAGTTGAGGAAAGACATCAAGTTACAAGTATCTGAGTATCGTTTCCTATCTGATGGATATCCTTTCGCGCATTTCGAACTTGATGTCTTGCTCCGTTAAAATTTTATTTTCGAAGTGCCACCTTTGAGTGTAGGCTCATTCGTTTTGTCTTTATAATATTCGTGTAACTATATGAGATTCACTACGGTTCTCTGCACGGATCAACGCAATATTATTCTGAAGACCTTATGGAAATATTTTTTTTCGATGGCATGACATCAACTTTTTTTTTAATTTTTCACTCATTATGTGGAACGCTCCGATCACGCAGCCCATTTTTATGGTGATGTCATGCCATTGAAGAAAAAAAATGAAAAAAAAGTTGAGGAAAGACATCAAGTTACAAGTATCTGAGTATCGTTTCCTATCTGATGGATATCCTTTCGCGCATTTCGAACTTGATGTCTTGCTCCGTTAAAATTTTATTTTCGAAGTGCCACCTTTGAGTGTAGGCTCATTCGTTTTGTCTTTATAATATTCGTGTAACTATATGAGATTCACTACGGTTCTCTGCACGGATCAACGCAATATTATTCTGAAGACCTTATGGAAATATTTTTTTTCGATGGCATGACATCAACTTTTTTTTTAATTTTTCACTCATTATGTGGAACGCTCCGATCACGCAGCCCATTTTTATGGTGATGTCATGCCATTGAAGAAAAAAAAATGAAAAAAAGTTGAGGAAAGACATCAAGTTACAAGTATCTGAGTATCGTTTCCTATCTGATGGATATCCTTTCGCGCATTTCGAACTTGATGTCTTGCTCCGTTAAAATTTTATTTTCGAAGTGCCACCTTTGAGTGTAGGCTCATTCGTTTTGTCTTTATAATATTCGTGTAACTATATGAGATTCACTACGGTTCTCTGCACGGATCAACGCAATATTATTCTGAAGACCTTATGGAAATATTTTTTTTCGATGGCATGACATCAACTTTTTTTTTAATTTTTCACTCATTATGTGGAACGCTCCGATCACGCAGCCCATTTTTATGGTGATGTCATGCCATTGAAGAAAAAAAATGAAAAAAAAGTTGAGGAAAGACATCAAGTTACAAGTATCTGAGTATCGTTTCCTATCTGATGGATATCCTTTCGCGCATTTCGAACTTGATGTCTTGCTCCGTTAAAATTTTATTTTCGAAGTGCCACCTTTGAGTGTAGGCTCATTCGTTTTGTCTTTATAATATTCGTGTAACTATATGAGATTCACTACGGTTCTCTGCACGGATCAACGCAATATTATTCTGAAGACCTTATGGAAATATTTTTTTTCGATGGCATGACATCAACTTTTTTTTTAATTTTTCACTCATTATGTGGAACGCTCCGATCACGCAGCCCATTTTTATGGTGATGTCATGCCATTGAAGAAAAAAAATGAAAAAAAGTTGAGGAAAGACATCAAGTTACAAGTATCTGAGTATCGTTTCCTATCTGATGGATATCCTTTCGCGCATTTGGGAAC
>JAVJAQ010005583.1:600000-805000 GCA_032362365.1 Zygogramma bicolorata | reverse complement strand
CTGTAAGACGAGATATTGAAAGCACATACCGAATTGTCAAAGATTGCAGTCTTCCATGATTCAGCTCTCGTTATTTCGTTCCTTTTCCATGGAAGATATCTTGGAGGAAGCAACGGAATATAAAAGAACGGTTTCTGCCAGTAATCATGAAACTCCAAACAGGCAGCAAATCAAAACTTTCGAATAATTTTGAAACTATTCGGGCCAAAATCGCAAGCTTGTTAGGGTTTCACTGATAATATTTCTTCATGAATCAGTTGCTGTTTGCTTTCAAATTACCATGAAGATTATTGAACGGAGTTTGTCTCATTGTCCGAACTCTGTCGGAATCTTTCGTTCACCAATAGAATCATCAATACAAAAAAATTGTGTCATAGAAAGCTGCCCCCTCACAGACAAGTTTGACACCTCGATTTGAAGTATTTGAAATTTTAATGCGTTTGAAAGTTCCGATAAACTCAATATTAAATTCTTAGTCATTAATTTTGTTCGTTGTACTTCCCATGTTTTTATCGTTAGTGTTGCTATTTTTGAGGTAAATTATTTCTTAGTGTTAGAGAATGTATGATAGTTTCAACACATATTTCGAAAATTGAATATAGTTTTGAAATTACCAGAATCAAAGTTGATGTCTTACAATAGAACACGAGATCATTACGATGATGAAAGCAAACTTTACCTTGAATAACCTGTCTCAACTTACCACCAGGGTTTTTATGCATCTTGGTGCAGATGACCCACTCGTAACACGATCGAAAGGTACGAAATATATGGAACCTTCAATAAAAAAGCTCAATTAGCCAAACAACAAACTTACTTGATATTCGGTATCAATTCTTCAGCAGTTTCATTCAACTGATTTTATTGGCGGCTCCAATAACAATGTACTCTCAACTACAATTGCCTTCTTCATTCTTTGCTGTGTACTTTTCATTCATTTCAAAAGCTAAGAGGCATTTTCTCTACCAATTTTTGTAGGCTTGCCAGTATCATTTATATTTTCACAGCTAACTGTAGATTTTTTTCATTCTATTATGTTTTTCAGCCATTTCCATTATTACATTTCCAAGTTTTGTGATGGACATTCTCACAACCTATAATGGAAGTCGTTCAGGAATTGTAGCCATTGTTTTGATTTTAGTGTACTTAAGTGTTGTTGATTATGAAGAAAATGAAAAATTAAATGCAATCAGAGAAATATAAGCACCCAATTCAGACCACTAATATTGAGATGGGAATTGGCAATAACATTTGTAGCCGCTCTTGTCGGTTTTCAACAGAATCACCCTACGATGATCCCAATTTCGAGGACAAAACAGGCGTCACGTGCATGTGGTTTTGGTCTGGTGTTAGCCTATTTGGGTTCTGTCGCTAATTCACTTTCACACTAAAATTCAACCATACCAATGACTAAAAGTGTAATATCTACTGAAGGTTACTAAGTAGAACACATAATTTGTTTGATCAGATCATAGCTTTTCTTTCGAAGCTACTGTACTTTCAACACGACAAGCCTTCCATTTTGCATTTATAGAGAAGCTAATGGACTCACCCAGATAGATATAATGCGTTTTTGAGATTTGTATTAACAATAATCCCTGTTTTACGGATATACTGTTTGTCACCGATATAACAACATTCTCTCTTCTCTTACAATCTTTCCCCACGATATATTTGTTCCTGTCGATATGAATGAAACATATCTGCCCTTAATATGGAAAATATATTGGCGTTTCTTTCAAGTCTTTTGTGCTCTTCAACTTCAGGAATCGATAGGAAAATGGAACGGGTCTCCTCACCTGACCACAACCGAGGAAGTTATTGAAAACTTTTTTAATAACACTTCATGGGAAAGTTCCTATACAGGAAGGATATACAGAAAAGTCGGAGTAACTTTGAAATATTCGGTGGAAAATGAATTTCAAAACAAGGATAATTGAAAAGTTTGTTCCTTGAAAAAATAATTTTGTTACAATACACTACTGGAATGTTGGCGTTCGTAGTAGGATTTATTTAGAAGCCAGTAGTGTTCAGATTCTGTTTGATCAAGAGACGATTCTCCAACTTTTGATAATGATATGCCCTTATTCTGATGGAGCCTAAAAAAGTAGAAACCAATATGTAGGCGGTCAATCAGCTGACGTGTAAGGAGATACTCGTGTGAAGACCAGATATAATCCAACAACACCATTTGTGGTATTTACCAAGGCGATAGTAGTTTTCTGACAACTCATAGTAAGGAAAAAGAGATTTGAATGAGCAGAAATCAGACGTCAAAGAAAACCAGTGAAATCGACGGAAAATAAAATAGATAGTATCCCCAAATATCTTCAGGTGAACTGACAAAGTTTCAATGGCGCAATCAGTTATATAATATGAGCCCGACTCTTCATGATGAAGGCAAGAGAAGGTGTGACTGAGTTAGCGTAGTGATTAGTTTTAGGTAAAATGTAATGTATATGCGCGAACCAATACCATCAACAAAGATATTGTTAACCACAAACAAACAAAAGTTCTTGAGTTTCCTCTCGATTACCTCCTGATAATATCAACTTCAAACATGTGTTATCCATTCGATCTCATTCCGATGCCTTCTTCAATTTTGTTGCTTGTGTTACTCAAAAGTATCTCATACATGATCGAATGATCATTTCGTCATTCTCAAAGATTCTATTCAAAGAGCCCATGCTTCTGGAAAACCCACCTTTTTCCTGGGATTAATTCAGTCCCGGGTATGCAGATTCTGAGGATTGTCGAGAGTGAGTGTAAAAAGAGACAAGGGTTAGACTGGAAGTGGAAATCAGTGAGTGCCGTAGACGTGGCAATCCATTGGGGGTCAGGATAAGAATTTTTTCATCGGTGATAAGAAAAGGAGCGAAAAAAAATCAAATTCTCTTTTCTCTTGGTACCAGTGGTTACATGATTATTGTTTGCAAGAAATAGTAAAAAGCACAATATCATATAATATTAAAAAAAAATCCTTTCAATGTTAACGTGATGTTGTGGCTGAAGTTGACTCAAGATCCCATCCGTTGAATGTTACAGAATATAAGTGGAATTTACAGAACATAAAACCACCATGTATCTAGTGATTTTGATTGTGGTATCACCAAAGACCACTGAAAATATTGATTTGAACGGCTGAAGATAGAGAAATTCATTTGAGAAATATGTGTGTATGTGTGTATTCATTTTCTACTTTATATTTGAAGTGTTTTATTTTGGCATATATGAATGTATAATTTTTGTTTGAGCATATACCAAATGCGGAGTATGTTTCAATTGTATATCATCCTGTTGGTAATCTGGGGGGTTGTATGGAAGAGCAACACCGCCTCCTTTTTTTCATTTTGTAAGACTTCTTGTATATTAACTTAAACCAATGAAAACACATTATTATTATTATTATTATAAATATTTTTTGAATTGAGTATCTGTGAGAACTTGAGAATGCTAATTTTCACATTGGTGTGTTTTTTTTTGTATCTTGACTACATTATAGTTTTCATAACTCCGAAGGCACGAATTCTTTTTATATAAGAGTGCATTTTTGAAAATCGTTCGAAGTATTTGCTTTTACTGAGTGAAAATTCATTCAATGATGAACTGAGTGTATTATTGAGATGGGAATTGTATTTTCCTGAAGCAAATCTTTGAACTCGTTTCTTTTACTGAATATCTGAACTCGTCGTTTATATTTAACCATGAGGTAATCAGATATTGTGAAACTGACCCTTACTAATGGAACTAGACGTAAGTAACATGTGTTTGCTAGTCTCGACCTCTCTGTTGCCTTCAATATTTGCAAGCATGACCCAGCATGAATAAAAAATGAGACATTTCGACCCATACAATGATATACACGTACAGCTTATCCAATCCATCTTGGCACAGAACTAATAACCTATATGCCCAGCAACCTCTGTGAAGTATACTGAATTCCAAACAAAACACCCTTCATATGTGTTCACTGTGTTGAAATATATGCCTAGAAAGTATTTTTTCTATTATTATGGTCCACACAACCAGTGTGCAACTGGAAAAGTAGCTGAGTTTGTGCCAAAATGGATTGGATAAGCTATACATTTCAGTCAGACAACTTTTCAATATCAATAACAGTTCCTGCTAGTAGATGCACGTTGAAATGTGAGACCTCGTCAATCGCTGAGTTCTCAGTCACAAATATTGCTGTTAGTAGAAATATATCAATCGCATTCATTCTACTTCGTTAGAAACAAAATCTTTTTGAAATGCAATTTATTGTATTGATATGACCATGAAATTTAATACTAAATACTATCGCGAAACCACAAAATCGACGCCTATGACGGTTCGGAATGGGTTTTAATTAAAATGGGGAAGTCCTTAAGCTATTGTCAAGTGGACGCTATGTATGTTACACACGTGGGTCATTTGTCATTAACGGATTCATCTGAGACTGGAATCCTTACATTTATGAGAAGGGATTTCATGTTCGAAAGGAGTGCTGTTAGTCGCTTAGTTCGAAAGACTCATCGAAAGAGGTCGTGAAGAATTTTGTTTGAACTCTTGTACTGAACGTTAGTTTTGAAATGAAGCGTGCAAGTCGCATCAGATGTATTTGAAAATTCCATTGTTTATATCTCTGAGGTATCTGATGATATATGTATATATATGTTGTTGTTGAGTTCGGGTTGAACCGCGTCTGGAGTTTTGTTCTCGACGTTTCGGATCCGATTTTGGAGCCATTTTCAAGAGGTGAATGTGACTTCACGCTGAGGTCTCAATCTGCCTACTCCTCAGGTGTTGTCACAGGGGGCAAGGGTTTGTGACTTGACGCCGGGGCCTCAATCTGCCTACTCCCCAGGTCTCGTCACGAGTTCTTTCTAAGGTCTCAATCTGCCTACTCCTTAGATCGAACTGAGATATCGAGGGATGTTGGGTAGGATTTATAGCAGCGGGTGCTACTAAAGGACCGTCGGATGTCTTGGTGGGGACTGGGCATCTGGAAATTAGGGGCTACTTGTCACACGTCTGTTGGTCTGGCCTGAATATGTTCTATGGCAATCAGAACATGGTATTTCATATATACCCTGTGATTCGTTGACAATTTTGTCCTTGGGGGAGCGGAGGAATGTGGAGATTTTGTTGCTGGCTGTAAATATCGTTTTTATGTCCTGTTTTTTGAGAATTCGGCTGATTTTGTCAGTAACACCTTTAATGTAGGGAAGAAAAGCTTTGTGGGGAACGTTGTTGTCTGTTGGGTCTCTGGGAATGGAATGAGAAGTTTGATGGCGGCGGATGGATCTGTCAATTTGATGGTCTGTGAATCCATTTTGAAGAAGGGCTGATTTGAGTTGGGCTAGTTCCTGTGGTTTGTTATGGAGGTCTGTGAGGTTGATGGATCTGTGGATGAGGGAATTCACAACGGAATTGGTTTGTGCGGGATGATGGTGGGAGTTTGCGTTAAGGTATCGGTTTGTGTGTGTTGGTTTCCTGTAGACCGTGTGGGTGAAGGAGTCATTGGTTTTTGTGATGAGGACATCTAAGAATGGAAGGGAGTTATTGCTTTCGATTTCCATTGTAAACTTTATATTTGGGTGGAGGTCGTTAAGGTGATCAAGGAAATTATGGAGAGTTTCGGAGCCGTGAGGCCATATGACGAAAACGTCATCTACGTATCTGAACCAGCAAGAGGGTTTGTGGTCGAACGTGTCAATGGCTTTAGTTTCGAAGTCTTCCATGAAAAGGTTTGCAAGGACTGGTGAGAGAGGAGAACCCATGGGGGCGCCTTTCACTTGTTTGTAAAAGGTACCTTGGAATACTTGGTTCTCCCCTCTCACCAGTCCTTGCAAAGCTTTTCATGGAAGACTTCGAAACTAAAGCCATTGACACGTTCGACCACAAACCTTCTTGCTGGTTCAGATACGTAGATGACGTTTTCGTCATATGGCCTCACGGCTCCGAAACTCTCCATAATTTCCTTGATCACCTTAACGACCTCCACTCTTGAAAATGGCTCCAAAATCGGAGCCGAAACGTCGAGAACAAAACTCCAGACGCGGTTCAACCCGAACTCAACAACAACACACAACTGACCGCGGAAACCTATCCGAACACACATATATATATATGTGTGTGCGTGTGTTCGGTTAGATTTTCGTTCAGGATGAACCGCGTCTACAGTCAAATGTTCGACGTTTCGGCTCCGATTTTGGAGCCATTCCAAAGAAGGATAATGTGACTTCAGGCTGTCGTCTCAATCGGTTTACTCATCAGGTACTGTCACAGAGAAAGGATTTGTGATTTGACGCCGGAGCCTCAATCTGCCTACTCCCCAGGTCTCGTCACGAATTCTCTGTAAGGTCTCAATCCGCCTACTCCTTGGATTGAACTGTACAAACAATCGATATTGAGCTCATCAGATTATTGAATCAGTCATGAATAAATCTTGATCGAAAATACAAATTTTTTCGCTAGAAGTCAGCTGGTGGCACGCATAAATTGAATATCACAGGTTTTCGTCCGTGACTTGAAATTTGTTAGTATAGAGTTGTATTGTCGCTTCATTATACCTATTATAGCTAACGGCATTGAAAAGGTTGATGGAATATCGATAACTGATGAATAGATAGAGCTGAAATGGGTAAGTATCTGCTGGAAGATTTGAAGAAGTTTTAAATCATACTTTTTCATATGTTACGCCTGCTTATTAAAACAATGAAATTCAAGACACCACCCTATCTACATGAGAAAACCTTCTTAGAGAACTGACATCCTCAATTTGAAGATTCGCTAACAGAAAATTGTCCCTATACCATTACATTATGAATTATTTCACGAAACTCTAATCCCTCCCCCTATAATATGGCAGTTTGATAGATCCGTAAATAATTTGTCTTTTAAGACTGAAGAAAAATTATATTTTCGTCCTTCTCTGTGCTTAAACGGAAAATGAGGAAATAACGAACCCACTAAGTCTTTTACATATCCTTCGTTTCCACTGATGTTGGAAACGCTCCTTTGAAGACTTCCACCTTGTTTTATTTCATTCCCATCGTTCCTCCCAACAATCATATACTGACTCCAAAACAATGAACTCCTAAACTTTGATATTCAACAACAGAAAGCTCGGATACTAAAAGTTTAATTCGGCCTTCGAGCAATGTCGACAGTGAAACATCTCACTATGCAAAACAAAACCGCCGTTGTTTAATTTCATAACCGCTAACTAGTCACAAACGAAAAGTTTCGATGTAAATTCAAGTGAATCACTTTGTTAAATTCGATACGCAATATGAGGGGATATCTCCTTATCGTTTCATGTATGGAGTTCCTTGAATGATAGTCGAAAAAAGTTAAAACTTTTTTTGGATATGTACAACATAATCCACTTCTTAAATGGAATCACACTAACTGTTCAGCAATGAGCATGAGGTATTTTCCTGAACATATCTGAAACTCCAAATAATACGATCAAAGGAACTTGTAGAAATGGAATTTCAATGTCAGTGATAACTTCATTATTGTCTATTTACGATGCAGAAAAACTCAAAGTCGTCTCCACAATTTAATATTTGAAAGATGTCAGTACGGTAATTCAGTACATGTTTCGAACCTACATAGGTTCATCATCAGCTGAATTTACATTGAATTATGGAGATGAAAAAAAAAAAAATTGGAAAATCACATAGTGAAGTTCAAAAAGACCTAAAAACTATTGTAGTGAAATTGTGATTAATTTGATATTAGGGAAATTTGGGACGTCCCTAACACCATAAATACATTAAGATTGGGAGGCTTGGAGCCCTTATGCCCAATATGCAATATTAGAAAGATCCACATCAAAGAAAACTTTGGGAAAACACTACCGTTCACAGATTGAATTGAGTAGGAAATGGAGGAGAGTCAGCTGACTCTACTACACTCCACTTTGAGATACAATGGACTTCTACCACAGGTTTCATTATTGTCTTTATGGGGTTGTGTTCTTCCTTCATCGTTTCTGTTACAACTCACGGCATTAGAGAAGTTGGTAGGATAGATTTCACTGAAAGAGACTGAAACAAAAACCCACCAAAATTGATACGAGGCTCTATAACAACTTACCATCTCAATTTCGAGATCTCCCCAAAAAAAATTTCAATCCAAATTGAAATGTATCTTATCCAGTAACTGTATTTACAACTTCCAAGAATTCACTCAGTTGATCGCTGAAAATCGGCATTTGATCATGGATAATCACAGTGATTGAATATAAATTCTTTTATTGTACATTGTATTCAAACATTGATCTATATTTTGTTCATTTGACATTCTATACATTTAATACTTTATATATTTTTACATTCTATACATTATACACTATATATTTCAGACATGTTTGTATGTTTCATACATTTTATATTTCCATGATTTAGTCATCTCTTGAATTGTATTAATCTTTTAATCAAGTTGATGTTTTATAATGTCCATAATTCCATTTCACAGCACCACAAATAATTTTATTCATCAATAGTATCTAGATGATTTAGGGTAAGGTTCGGACGTGTCTATAAAATGTAAATTTTCTTCAGACAAATAAAAATGAAATGAAATGAAATGGCTGATTATGTGCAATGGATGACGTAATCACATGATATGCCTGTTTTATAGTATACTATCGACCCGCCCTGACTTCGCAAGAATGAAAAATGGTTATTGTGGGTCAACCCCTAAGAGAGACAAAAACCATCGTGAACTCTTTTGTAGACCTTCTTAAGGTGTTAAATACTGTAGCACATTATTTTGATCTATTTCGTAGGGTTCAGCTAGAGATTGCAATGTAAGCACAGAAAAATGTGTTCATTTACATCACATCAAAAACCTCTGAAATCACCAGAGTCACTACATGTATTATACGTATACACCTCCATCTTGAATCACTCTTCATATGAAAAAAAATCATCAAAATCCGTTGCGTAGATTCAAAGATCTAGGCATACATAGGGACAGACAGACAGCAACTTTGTTTCACACTATGTAGCGATAGTGATGATTGCAATCTCAAACAACACCCTATATACATGAGGAACGTTTTTATAATGGATCCTCTACGGCTCTGAAGATTTTTAATTGGTCTCACTTCGAATTAATTCATTTATAAGTGATATGTCTTGAAAGTGTCTTTGTTTTTTCCGGGATCTTTCAATAGTACGAAGAGAGTAACTCGTAGAAATGAAATTTCGATTCTACTCATAACCACGACTATTGTGATAGTGAGTTCGGAACTTTAAGACATATACGAGTTGGATAGGTAATCGTGTGAATCAGGTTGAAAGGCACTGAAGATATATAGAGATATTGCCATATTCATCTATTTTTATATTCGGAATTCTATAAATATTCAATAAACTGACTCAAGATGAAAAACGTTACTTTGTTGTCATGGACACAACCTGAAATATTTTCTCATTTCCTAATTTTCAATTTTTCATCATCGTGCTGCTAGGAGATGGCAGCCATAAACTCTTCATGTGTTGAGATATAAATATACAGATAGACAAAAATGATGGATAAATAATAACCTCGGACACAAAGGAATTGCATCACAAATATATAGAAACTTTTATCGAGCAAATAAGTGTGTGTGTACACATTATATATCGGGTCGTATATGTTAAGAGAATTATTAAAACAGATGAAAGGCAGAAAAAATGAGTGGAAAAACACAACAATTGCATACAATTTTCCCAGCATCTCTTAACGGTGCAGGAGCCATATACATGCAATATTCCAGCAGGTGTGCTTTCTCCAAGAGCATATTGTTACGACATATCTTTGGGTTCGTTTAATTAAAA
The DNA here is from genome assembly GCA_032362365.1 of Zygogramma bicolorata. Lineage (NCBI taxonomy): Eukaryota > Metazoa > Arthropoda > Insecta > Coleoptera > Chrysomelidae > Zygogramma > Zygogramma bicolorata. The sequence continues at coordinate 795,182 of JAVJAQ010005583.1, read as the reverse complement.
CACCAAACAACACTTCACTACTTTTATTACAACTCTTCATCAAAACACAATACAACACAATCACTTAAATTGCTCCGCTAACTATCCAACGAAATACTCTCTCCTTCGACTTCCGCACAAAGCTCTCTCCACTTAGCTCTGAATGACACTGCTGACTTACTGTCTAAACTATCTTTTCAAATAACTCACTTCTCCGCGACGAAGCGTCTGCTTATATACCTGCGTACACCTATGGAGAATCTTCGAGAGAAGTGTCGATGATGTGTATCGAATTCTCCACGGCAATCAACAGTTCCTGGAAAAATGACGTTCGCGCTTCGACCCCTCATCTGCGTTTACAATCGTCAGGGCCGGCGCTAGGAGATTCGCAACAATATTTCCCACTGATTTTCTGAATAGTTGATGTGTTTTTAGTCAACTGTGGCAAGTGATTGATTGATCATACATACTAGAGTGGTTTGTTGAATTCGGATCTTCAAATTGAGGATGTCAGTTCTCTAAGAAGGTTTTCTCATGTAGATAGGGTGGTATCTTGAATTTCAATGTTTTAATAAGCAGGCGTAACATATGAAAAGGTATGATTTAAAACTTCTTCAAATCTTCCAGCAGATACTTACCCATTCGGATACTGGAGGGTGAATATAAGAGCTCTTGTGGGTTCTATCTGAGAAGCACAAAGAGCAGAATCTATAAGACGTTAATTGTACCAGTTTCAATCTATGGCTCGGAAACCTGGACCCTAACGAAAGCAGATGAGACGTTACTATCAACATTCGAACGAAAAATACTCAGAAAGATTTATGGTGATGTCCAAGAGGATAACGTTTGGAGAAGAAGATATAATTTTGAGCTTTATAACTTGTACAGAGGGTCAGGAAACAGAGACATAATTACAACAATCAAAGTTGGCAGGCTAAGATGGGCAGGATGTACTATGACAACAACGTGCCAACGCGAAGAAACTTTGAGGCCATTCCAACCGGTGGTAGGGGCAGAGGGAAACCAAGGCTGAGATGGAGAGAGGATGTCAAAAAAATTGGTGCAGCTGACCGGTAGGTTCTTGCCAGAGACCGGAAAGGATGGCGGACGATGCTGGAGAAAGTAGAGGCCCTGTAGGACTGTAGCGCTACTGATGGTGATGTGGGTTCTATCTGAAGGTGAATAAATAACATATTTTTCATGAATCACGCATACTACTTCCAGAATGAAGATGCACATTACAGTTAATATTCTTTGTTGGACAAAAAGATGTCTACAGCTATCTTTGTAGTTGGCCTTATATGAATATTCGAAAGATCTCTTCTGTAGTGCAAATACCTGATTTAGGAGTGTTTGATTACAACAATGCCATATCAGATCAAGTTCATTAGCGACAATTCGAACAGCAAGAGATCTGAAGCTAGCTTCCCATAAAAAGATCTTATATGTTCATCGAATGTTAGCTTATTATTGATGTGCAGCCAAAAAACCTAGTACAAAGTGTTCCTTCAATGATGATACCACCAAATAGCATATTGTCATGGCTGCATTTGAAATTATCAATTTTGCTTGGATCCAGATTGAAACAGAAAATTTGAATCACACCATTGTTCAACCCGAGATATCTCTTCTGTAGTACAAATACCTAATTCAGGAGTGTTTGATTACAACAATGTCATATCGTAGATGGGATTTTACAAGAGCAAAGTAAGTATATCTGGCTGTGGGCATGTCGAATTTATTAGCGACACTTCTGACAGCAATAGATCAGAAGCTAGCTCCATGCAAAAGGATGTAATATGTTCATTGAATTTTGGCTTATCATTATCAATGTACAGGCCAAGAAACCAAGTACAAAATAATCCTTCAATATTAATACCACTAAGTACCAAATTATTATAGCTGACTTGGAAATTGACGATTTTGCCCGTATCCAGATTGAAACACAGAGTTTGATAGCACACACCATTGTTTAACTCTGTAATTTACCTCACATGAATATTCAAGAGATCTCTCCTGTAGTACAAAAACCTGATTTGGGAGTGTTCGATTAGTGAATCGCCAAAACACAAACACAAGGCACAAGGCCATATTTCAGATGGAATTCTACAAGGGCGAAACTAAGTGGATTTGGCTGTGGACATGTCAAGTTCGATAGCGACAACTCTCACAGCAAAAGAATAGCCTATTTCAGCCTATTATCATTGTGCAGGTCAAAAAAAACTAGTATAAAGTGTTTTTCCATATGAATGCTATCAAGTAGCAAGTTATTATAGCCGAACTGAGAATTAACAATGGTGCTTTTATCTAGATTTAAACGGGGAGAGCTCGAATGACACCATTGTTCAACTTCCGATGAATCTCAGAGAACCACTTGTTCTAAGATATCCGTTTTTTTATGCCACAATTATTTGGTAACGTCAGCGTTTATAAGAAGTGTCAGAACTGTATTCTTTCCTTTCATTCATCCGAAGGGGGGAAATTCAAAAAATAGTTTCTCGAACCTCGTTCTCTCATCACAAAAAATATTCGAACTAACCGGGATATTCACAAACTTCTACCTTGGATTCCCCCACTGAACATTTCTATGCAATACGCTAGTAACATTGACAGTTTTCTGAACACACAATATTTCTCGGGATCGTAGCAATTTCGTTCGATAACAAGAAGTGAAGTTTTGAATCGGATTCTGACGCATTCGTTAAAACAAACATCATTAGGCGTGATTTGAATGGAACGAAAGTGCCGAAAATTGAATTTCGGCCGAGGAGGCATGAAGAGGAATTTGATAGAAGCGCTCGGAGTGAGTAAACCCAAGAGTTATGTCATCGAACCGGCTGCTGTTTTAAACCCTGCACGTTCCGGCAATAAAATGTTGGCACAGAAAAAAACATTTTCCAATTCCATTCAAATTCAGCTCTATCGATGGTCAATTGATTCGAAGTGATATCTGACTTCTATTTATTTTTTATGTGTTATTTTTTCCCTCCTCAGACAGTCTTTCGAGTGTGCCCAGAAAGCAGGGCCGGCTGATTTTGAAGGTAGAACATTGGGTATTTCAACCGCAGGGAAAGACAGAAAACAGGAATATTCAAAAAAGTTACAGAAATTAGGAGTACTCGAGAGAAAAGCTATAGCTCCGTTGAGGAGAAAAATATTTTTCCTTTTGGGGGGTCGAACTCACGACCTCTCGATCACGATCCGGATACAGAATCTTAGCGTCAACTCTCGTCCATGAAAATATGTATTTCCCATTTTCATTCAATCGAAATGATGGACAATTACTCATTCTGAGTTGTCTCAGACTCCCACGACAATGAAATAAATGATAGAACATTTTATTCTGTTCATTCTAGACTTTCTTTGTGGAAAGCACAAAAACGCCCAGGAGGTAAAGCTTTGTGCGAGCAAGGGATAACTGATGTCCAATTGTGAACAAACCTGGAATAACTACAATACTATCAAATCGGTTGGTGTATCGGATTTCCAGACCCTATCTGTTGGGACTAGTTCCTGGGAAATCAACATCCAGTTTACAACTAATGAGGCCCAAATTTTGACTGCAAATCGACCGAGAAGACTTCTATTATTCACGATATTAATTGTGTGTAGCCCATTTTCATCTATAGGTATGTTCGGAGAATATCAACAGCGGTGTGTCAATATGTCAACATCAAAACCGGCATAATCCCTGACTGAAAATTCCACAAACCCGGTCAAGGGATCTGATTCACGATAAAGTACTTTTACAACGACACGATAGTCGTTTGCCTGATATGTGGCTTTTCGGGTTGCGCTTCGACCTAACTTGAAAAATAATAAGTTTGTACCTGATTTCCAGGGAAAAGATCCCCCAGTTGACGGTCCAGCGATCACAGGATCAATAAACATTCATCTCGGTTACATTTTTTTGCCTTCGACAGAGTTTAAAATAACTTACTCCGCCCCTCACCGATTCTGTACTCAAAAGTGAATTTAGTTTGATTAAATGACAGGACGGCGTCAAGGCAGATTGATTTCCAATTTAAATTCTAGCTCAGAATCGTCGATAGCGCCGTTTGCAATTGCCATTTCGGGAAGCCAAAGGATTTCATTCGTCGTGAAGTCAAATCTCATGGCAACAAAAAATTAAAGCTTGAGAATCCTTTTGTCCATTCTCCTACGAACCGTCTAGACAATATATATGATAGTCGAAATCGTGTCTTGGTTTTTCTCAGCTCGTTCATACACAAATAATCGACATTATCTTGCCCAGTTCTTCAATCAGCATCAAAGCCTAAGCTTGAAGCTGACTTCATTGACAGTGCATTGAAAAACCATATCTTGGAGAAATATTCACTCCGAGTCACAAGCGTAGCGGAAAATTCTAAAAACTGACAGTTTGATTGAAATCTTTGAGATTTTTTCTCTTGAGTATTTTTGAGATATTTCTCGAGTACCTGGATCAAATTGGAAAATTTTCAGGTGTGGAAGAAAGTGAAATAATATAATATTATGTATTGAAATTATTAATTCGATCAGTTATTACATTTTGAAGACCAAACATTTCCCTGATCCAAAATAGTTGCAGGATCTCCAATCACTTATATAATAATCTGGGAGATACGCCCAATACAGATATTTGATTACCTGTATGTATGATGAATGAAAAAATAATAGTCTCCTGTATTACTTTCAACAAAATTGTTATAGTAAAACTTTTCAACATGGATTATCATTAGGTATCGGTCAACTGTATTCAATTTGAATTTCTGATACTTGTGGCAAAATAACGTAGGAAAAATTCAGTTGCTGTAGAGTTAGTACCCATTGAATCAATATATTTCACCTTGCCTTTGGAAAAAAAATCCAACGATCTAACTGTGAAGGTGTTGGTGAATATTTGGCTGAAGTACTTCAATATTTAGTATAATTCGAATAATTTTGACGAAATCAGTAGTGGCGTTCTGAAAGAAAAACAATATAAGCCATATTATTTTCAGTTCTGGGGTAGAAGGTTGCCTAGCTGCTCCCTCCGAGTGTGCCAATTGCACATGTGTGATTATAACAGACAGATATCTTTCAGATTGAGGAGAAACATTCTCATTTGATAGACAAACCTCAAATACGTACCATACCAATAGGGTTCTTCGATTAACAGAATCGATTTGCCGTTGTGGTTTTGAATACTTGAAGACTACATCATGCTGTATCACACTGCATTTAGATCATATACAAAATGCTGAGAGACCTGTATTAGTCAGATTTAAGTATTACTTTCGGAAATATTCAACTGTGAATTCCAATTTCCCAACTACGATTGTGCTCTCGTATTAGTCGATGCATACGGAAAATATTGAAATAAATAACTCTCGCCCACGAAGTCCCGGATCTGCTAAATCCGGTAGACGATATTATTCCAATAATGATAGTTTATAAAGCTCTCCGCACCTCTGGTGGATTCTGTAAACTTTCCATGTGTCTGGTACAGCCCAGGAACAGTTATGCTAGGTGCTTTCTTATTGACTCGTGAAGTTATTCACGAGGTGTGATAAACTATAGGAAATGCAACCCATAGGTACAATGAATGGGACCCCTAAAAGGTTTTGTAGGTTTGCGAAATCATCCATTTCCAATTACAATATTTATAGTTATATCAGATTGTCTTAGAAGTGAATGCCTGTTCTCCCACCCGATACATAATTGTATGCTTCTACTGGGGTCATTCAAAATCATTTTCAAAAAATAACATCGACGCTATCACTAGCAACTCCCTTAAAGAAAAGTCCTATTCTTCTGCAGTATAATCTCGTTGATGCTGGCTCTGTAGTATTCAGTGTCGATCGATTAACATTCACTAAGACGACCTTACTTGATTATCAATCGAGGTTCGTGTAACTAGTTATATTATCAGTAAACATTCTAGAATGATGAACATATTCAAAAAAATCAGTTTTTGAAGAGAACAAACCTCAGAAGACAAATAACAAAACCATAAGGAGTCCATTTCTAACATCGCGCTCTTTGAAAGTTGAATTCCTTCCTTTCACCAATATGACACATTATTTTGGGTTAAGGTATATTCCATAGTTCTCTCTAAAAAACGGGGATCTTCACAAATTCTTCTCAACTAAGAGGGTTACCGATAAAACGTGTGGAGTCACATATTGTTATTGCCATATAACAGTCATACTGAGCTCCGTTCAACGAGAGAGATACTAATGGCGAACTTCAAGATCTAATAACTCGTAGGCTTTTTCACCAATTTCAATTTCTATTCAAATTTTGGCTATAGTATTGATATATTCTTCATAATCCAGCAAATTCAATAGATCGTTTTTACGACATGGGTAAATCGAGAGGGTCTCTCTTGGAACGTTTCTCGGCATCTCCTGCGATATGTGCGATTTGCAGGAATGATATCAATAAGTATTTATTAATAGAACAACTGTGATATTTTACCAAGGAGAGCCCTGCATTTTCACAGTTCCAGAAAGATCGGCATCTGAGGGTAAATAAACTATTTGTCTCTAAATGTCGCATTGTTTGAGAATTTCCTTTATTAAAAATACCAGACTTGGATGCGATTTCACAACTTTGGCACTAAAAACCGAGGTCGATAACCGTTGTTCAGATACAGGATGATCCATTAGGACGAGAAATGCATGAATTCGGCTAGATGATGGATTTCAACCAATTTAATACTGTTGAATCAGTGTTCTGAAATCACTGGAATAATCAAGGAATCAACACCTAACGAGTCTATCCATTGTTTCCGTATAGGGAGTCACCAATTTTTGATGAATTATTCGATTTCTTTGTTGCACAGTATAAAATAAGAAGACAATAACTGGAAAAAGGTTCACAAATCGCAGGACTGGATACAAATTCAGAAGATTTTTCAGTATAATACAAGAAGGATGATCTCGTAAATTTAAACAAAGGGAAAAGGTTTAGAAAATCGTGTCCTACTGGAAAACAAATTCTGAGAAGTCTTCAGGTCCATAAAAACAAGAAGATGGTCCACGATTACTGTTAATGATTTGTTCAACAAGAATGTATCCCACACAACTCAACTTCGATGATTGAGATAATTGGGGACAATTTTACAGATGTATATACATACAGCCTCCAACAAACATGTGGTTGAAAACGTTGTTTTCTTTATTGGAATGTAATAACTACGGGTCTATCTTTCTCGATAAAGAGGAAAATGAACAAAAATCGTAGTAATTATAGTGCAGAACACTAGAATGAATTATAAACTTTTGGATATTCAAGTAGTTTCAATCGAATCTCGAAGTTATGAGCCCCTTCTCAATGGTTTCTATTGAATGAGGGTAATTTTACAAGAATTGAGCAATAAGAAGAAATTTATGAATACAACATACAATGGTCAGGAAAGGCCAAGCCATAGTTTCAACAATTATGGTTTCAACTGCAAGAAAAAATAGAAGAAATCCACAAAATAACATCGCCAGTCAGTCCTCTGATCTGAGAAGGTTCTAGTTATTGCATTGTCATCTAGATATGTCACTCTGATCCGAAACCATAGCTTTGTAATGGTTCATCAACTATTATAACCTGGTACAAGTACATTTTGAAATGTGTTAAACACTCAGAGTACAATCACTAAAAGAAAATTGTGAATAGCTAAATACCCCAGAGTTTCTGTCCCTGATAACAACAATATACTATATGTTCTATGCATATGCCTCAGGCATCGGTTTTAGAATATCCCCAGAATAACCGAGGAATATCCTTGTAAGAACATTCAACAAAGATCGTGCTTAGCATATACATAGGAGAGTATCGAAAAAAGAATATGCTCAACATATGGTACAAGGGTTGCTCCGAAATAGTCGAAAATAATTGTACTTATAACATAAATTGAGAAATATTCCAAAAAGTGCATATTCGGCATATTTTTCTCGGTGTATTATTCAAAGGTGGGTTCAAGCAACAGTAATTTTAACTTTTACTTCCACATTCACAACAAGAGATGAATACACTTTTTCGATAAACCATTCTATACAGACACATTTTCACTTCTTGTTAAAAAAAAATAGATTTTTCGAGGTGAAAGTGTTATCAATTTCGCCAATGCCATAACATTTTCAGGTTTTAGATGGATACAAGTCCCACAAGAGAGAAAGAGAATATTTTGAAAACATATTGTTCCTTTTATCCACTTGCATCAAGTATGTCATAATAGTACATCCTGATTGGTGCGTATAAGTAGTAGCTATGGAAAATGCCGCATAAAACACCAATACTTTCTCAGTGAAAACCAAAAAGTTGATTAGCTCAGATGGTTAGGGCGTTGGGCCTACGGAAAGATGATTTGATGGACCCATGTTTGAATCCTGTGTGGCATTTTTTTTCACGTGTGACGAGAAGTACATACTAATCGTAGGAAAAAAGTTCATCCCGAGAATATATACCATGCATGTACCTATAGGATGAGCACATATAAGGGACATAAGAATGGTGTTCGATATATTCTATTCGAGATCATTATGATAATAACGGATATACGAAGCACTTGCTCGTTAAGCATGTACAGAGAAAACGAAATTGATATCTGGGATTAAACTGACTTCCACAACTTTCCTTGTCATTTCTAACATTCAATGAGCTTATTGGAGCTTATTGGATTTTATGTTCGTTTCAATATAACTCAAGAACTTTCCATCACTAACAGATGAAGTGAAGTAATTCAATCGAGGACTTTGGAATCGACAGAATGAAGAGGATAATAATGGTATACCATATCAAACGATGAACTATGATTTTATTTCAGTGGAGAGGTTTTCACGAATATTCGTTTGCATTTTCTGTGTCATTTGATTATACAATGAATTATGAAGGCGGCAATATATATTAAAATCGTCTGCGATATCACCATCATAAACTGTTGATGAAGCTTAGGATATGCACCCAATACCAACACAAAAAAGGAGATACCTGAAAATTAAGTCAGATGCATGATTCATAGAGAGTGAATTCAACATTCATAGTATTCACATTCACCAATATGGATTTCAATGTTCGAAAAACACTCAAGACGCCATTCTTACATTTTTTGAAACTCTGTATTTGAATTTGAATGAATGAGAGGCGGTTGCTGCAGTATTCTGTGATTTGTCGAAAGCATTCGATTGCGTGAATCATTGCTACGCAAACTCGAACATTATGGTTTCTTGATTCAGGTCGTACCTATCTCCAGAGAGTATTGTTGAACGGGATTGAATTCGGAGAAGAGTCGGTTAGGTGCGGTGTTCCTCAGAGATCAATTGCAGACCCGTTCCTCTTTCTGGTTTTTATAAATGACCAGACCAGTTTAGATATCACCAGCGATTTTACCATGTTTGCAGGCGATACGTTAATATTCTGGCACAGCAAAAACTGCTTAGAGCGCAACGAACATATTAGTTTGAAAAAAGTTGAAGAGTATCACACCACTCTTTCGACTTTCAATATAAGCGAAATATATATATAATTTTCCTCAATGCTGATTTGAATGATGTCAACCTGGATAACGAATTATTCACCAATTCAGTGGATCACAAATTTCTACGATTTGTTATCGACAATCGCCAATCGTTTGACCACAGATATTGGAAAACATGTTTGTTTCACACTCATTCAGTAGTCACATCTGTTTTCGGGGTTTCGCTCACAGTATTTGTTCAATATGGTTTCCACTCTTCAGAAAAAAAGGGGAATCACTACATAGTATGAAACAAAGTCGCTTCCTGCTGTCTGTCTGTCCATATGTATGCTTGAATCTTTTGAACTACGCAACGGATTTTGATGCGGTTTTTTCAATGGATAGAGTGATCCAAGAGGTAGGTTCATATATGTATGATACATGCACGATATAGTAGAGAAAAACTGATAATTTCCGAGGTTTCTAATGTGATGTCGTGAAGAAACAAATTTTTTTGCGCTTACATTGCAAACACTGGCTGAACTCTTCGAGATAGATCAAAATAATCTACTACAGTATTCTTCACCTCGAAAAGGTCTACAAAAAAGTCCGCGATGGTATGTGTCTACTCATGGGGATAACCCACAATCACCCTTTTTTATCTGTGCGAAGCCGGGGCGGGTCGCTAGTTACATATGTAATGAAGATCCCGTGACTCTTATCGGTCATTATTTCAGGAATATGAAATAGTGACTCTAGTTTGCTTCTATATATTGGAAACTGAATGTGTCATGCACAGGTAATAGATATGGAATTATTTCATCTCGATTCAAATTCCCTCTTCTTCATTACTCAACATTTCAACTCAAAGTGAAGCCAAGTTTAGTAAAGACGTGAAGCTCTTGTTTTGGACGACCTACTACCCCCATCTATTCCCACTTGAGATATACTATGAGGATTCTTGTGTGAAATCTAACAGGTTAACAGATACATTTTTTACCTTCACCTCCGATATTTTTGACGTATATTTCATGACATTCATTCTTATGCCCTGACAGAACATGTCACTACTAAAGACCATAGAACTACGACGATACAAAAATCTTACGAAGATGATATTTTGGAAGAAGGTTCAAATTAATGTGTTCCAAGGGAACCCAGTTCAGTTGCCATGCAACAGACGATTCGCTTGAACCACAGTTCGTTCAGTAACTACAGCCAGCTTCGAAGGGGCACGGCCCAGCTCTTCAGGTTGACTGATAGTCATTCGATACCTGAAGTTAAGCAGCGCCGAGCGCAGTTGGTACTTAGATGAGTGACCTCTTGCAGAGAAAAACCGCGTCGAAAGCCCATACAACTGCAGTAAAATAGCATATCATAGCTTGTAGGCAATATATGAATGAGCACTTAGTATATTGAGGATATGCCGTCCTCCGGAGAAGACGTAAAGCTGGCGGTCCCGAGTGCATGGATGTTGGGTTGGTGAAAGATCCCTACCGAAGTGTGAAGTGTGCTTACCGGCGTCGGTGATTGGCCTTGGTAGCGAAAATAGGCCAACGTCAAATGCAGAAAAAAAAACAGCCTCGAAGATTCGTGAACTTCCGAAAAAAATAAACAAGAACGTCACTGCTTTCGGAGCGGCTATTGAATTCGAAAGTTTCCTGCACACGGCGGAAGAGCCGAAGAGACGTGTCGAAGGGCCGAAGGGAAGAGTGCGAGATTTAAGATGCCCTCGGCCCTTGATGGTCTGGCGGAAATTTCGGTTTTGGAGACAGGTGAGCTCCAAGTTCAAGTTAGATTTCACGTGGTGTTAGAGCGCTGCATCGAGCGCAGCTTGGGCCGGGCGGGCTTTAGAGAAGGGCGCAAGCCCTTCGAAGGCAGAGACGATAGACACATTTTTGTGCACATGTTATCTCGACGCGGTCTGGTTCGCTATACTCCTCTATTACGCGCGCATCGCTCCAGGTGAGTGTACGTGTGTGTGTGTGTACTCTCGTATTGTAGGTCAGTGACCGATCGGTCAAATATTCCCGCCAATTTGCCGGCCCTTTTTCAGTTTCTCTTTCCTATTTGTGGCTTTTCGGCGTTGTTCAACTAAAAAATCAAACGAGTGTTGACGATCATTGTTTCGAAAAACTTGTGGAAAATCTGAGATAGAAAAGAATAAACCCCAGATGTGCAGAAAATTCAATATTTTGAACGGTGAGAGAGTTGACCCAAACCAAACAACACACTCAAAACTGTAGGATGACTCCCACATCAATTCCTCAATATTGGAAGTCCAAAAAATTGCCCAATCAAAATTTCATTGAATTCCCATCAACTGTGAGTCCTAATCGATGCATTCATACAAAGTGAAATTATAAGAGTATATTTCGAAAAAAACACTTTTATTTGTTTTTGCATGTTGAAAGTTTTTGACGAAATTGTTGATGAAATAATGATATCAACGGACCTGCGAATATTGAAAATTCAGTGATTTCGAAAAAATGAGAGTTCAATTTTTTGAACAAACTCTTCCAACTATGTTAAATTAAATATCCAATGGCAGTTGGATCTATCCAATCTGCGAATACATAGCAAGTTATAACATACAAAGTTGCTTAATATATTCAAAATCATGAAAAGCAATTACACTCTTCAAAATATCAATTTTCCTGGGTAATGCTAAGTCAGTGCTATTTGGTTCATCAATCATCAATCCTCACAGATGGTTTTGGATATAAAAGCGTAATCTGTTATTGAATTGCGTCTTCATTACATTTCACGAAACTATGAAAAATTCACGGTCACATGAAATAAAAGGTTCAGCTCGAGTCTTTCTATTCCTTGCTCTGGATAGATAATCTGGAAACTGAGTTTTACATACAAAAATTCTCATTCTGAAGGACAACCAAGATGTAAATGCTTTTCTGGAATTCTCAAAGATTTATTGATTTTACAAATTGAATTTCTCCATTGAGTTCAAATAAATATATATTCACAATGCGTTTCAAACAACATATTTCATTCATGTTATAAGCTAATCATATTATATTACTCATACCTAACTGAAAAAAATCATGAAATCATTTCAGTGTTTGCATGATTGAGCCTCTGAAGTATTTATTGATCGAACCTTGATGTGACTGGCTTTCTCGAATCGAAAACACGTTCAACAATTCTTGAAAGAAGGAACAACCCAACTCTCTGATCGATAAAAAAAAAACTATAATAAACTCCGAAATAAAAATGAATAGTATATTGATATCACCATAGTATTTCCTACCACCGTTCAGCTTTAACAAGAAAAAACTTGAATAAATTTCACCTTTAAGTCGTCGTTATCGATAGAAAAATCAGATTAGGTCAGAATTTTTCCAAGATTTACTGACCTTCGGCTTCTCACTTTAATTTGTCTGGGTTGGACTTCCAATCAACATCGGATTGTGTGCAAGGATGCTCGAATTCGTGTACAGGAAAAACCCAGGGTTCTTACGAACCTATGAAGGGTACTAACTCACTACAACAGACTTGGAAAATATGGACCAATGGCTAGTGTAATACTAACCTGTAACAAACTCAAATGTGTCTGTTATGATTCAAATAGTCTGCTTGGCTGTTTAGTAAAATATGGATTACTGCGAGTGTCCCTTCATAAGTTTAGTATGCATTTTTGCTTGGAAGTTACTAAAATCTCGAGGTCACCACTCCCACCACATCATAATTACTTCAATCATCAGTGAAATACCAACTTTCGATTAAAGTTACCATACATTATGCCTAATGACATCATGTCACAGCATGCGATTCATCGACTAGGTACCCGAACTATCATTTATGAATTTTGCAACTATTTCAACGGATAAAATCGCGCAATGTACTTGAAGTTCGTTGATATAATTCTGCCCTGAGTTGAGACTCACGGAGTTTCATCCGAAATTCAATTTGCTCAACTCGATTAGTTAACAGATAATTTGAGTTCCGTGAATCACCACTCCAGCTTAAGATTGAGCTGTACCGGAAAGTGAATAACGATCTCAACAAAATTGGTCGAGCTCAGATTTCAGTTTGTTGACTAACCGATAGAAAGATAATATGTACTCAAAATTTCACGAAACAATACTTGTCTGATTGAATTGAATCAAAACGTAAAAATAGGCCTGTTGGATGGGACATTTCTGGAAACAACGTAATAGAATTAATTTCTCAGACAAATCCAGAACAATATAGTTTCCAATTGGAATCTTCATCAACCTCAATACCTAAGAACTTGGCGTTATTTTTTCTATTCTATCTGCACTTTGTGTGACTGACGAAACCCTGAATTGCTTATTGAACCAATTTCATTAACATACAAAAGTAGTAAAAAATTAGCCCGAATCGAATCTTGCGGAACTCCACTAAACCTTGATTGAAATCTCCTATTCTCAGTTGTCCCTTTTTGCAAAAAATTGAAATGAAAATGATGGAAGTCATACTAACAACCAATAGAAATCACAATTGAAATCACTTATCCTTGAGGAGCCTTTCGCCAACCTGGTTGGCAACTTTACGGACATAACTGAAGAACTGGGAATCGCACCATTACCTTGTGTTCACATCCTAGAACTGTTTATGTATGTGAAATCAAACTTCAATACATTTATACCTAACAATTTTAATCACAACTTATTCACACGAAAACGTAATGATTTGTTAATCCCATCATGCTCTCGTGCATTTTATGATAAGAGCTCTATATGTATGTAGAAATTATCATAATAACAAGCTACCTAATGATTTGAAAACAATTACAGGCCTTAAATTGTTCGAACACGCTGTGAAAAAAAAATGCTTTTGAACAGCTTATTTTAGTCTGTGCAAGAGTATCTAGATTTCAACTCTTAGTGTTTAGACTCCTTTGTTTCATCTAGTCAAATTCACCTATTTCATTTTTATTCTGTATAATTATTATTGTATAATTGAAAGACTTTGTTCACAAGACAATACTTTTTGACATGTCCCATATTAAAATGTTGATGTTCAGATGGACAATTAAGTTACTATTACTATTAATTGATTTCTGGAAAAGTGTGTATAGTGCAAGTTATTCCAATTTGCTGCTGAAGTAGTTGGATTTTGTTGAACAAGGTTTCACTCGTACACTCAATGTTTCATTCATACCTATGAATACGAAAATAGATCACAAAATGTATAAGATAGTATTTTATTCTAATTTCTAAATTGAAAAAAAATAGTTATTCAAATCTTCATGAGTTGTTTAATTTTTCCAATAGGGCTCAAATAACCCAACTTTCTATAGTATAAATAATTCATTCATTTCTTCTGTCTGAAGATAGCAAAATTTTTGTCGTGATTTTGGAAACCTTTCCGCATTGGAACTGTTTCAGAATCACTAACATGAATTTACATCAAGTATCAGCCAGATCTATTAGATATTTACTGTAATAATCAGTATCACTACATGTGATAGAGCAAAGTCGCTTATTGCTGTCTGTCTGTCTGTCTGCCTTATGTATTCTTAGATCCTCAAAACTACGCTACGAATTTTGATGCGTTTTTTAGTAGATAGAGGGATTCAAGAGGAAGGTTCGTATGTATAATACATGATATAGTAACAGAAACACTGATAATTTTGAAGGTTTCTAATGTACGACGGCGTATTAGGGTCATTGTAAAAATAAAAATAATAATAATGATTATTTTATTGCACCACATACATACACAAAATGTGAAGGCTAATCATAATATCCCCATTGAAAGAATTTAATCTGTCAATGCCAGATTGAAATCTGTCAATGATAGATTATAATCTGTCGATGACAGATTATAATGTGTCAATGACAGATTTTAATCTGTCAATAGGCCATTGACAGATTATAATCTGTCATTGACACATGATAATCTGTCATTGACAGAATTCAATCTGTCAATGCCACATTAAAATCTTTCAATGACAGATTATAATGTGTCAATAACAGATTATGATCTTTCAATGACGTATTGACAGAATAAAATCTGTTATTAGCGTATTGACAGATCAAAATCTGTCAGTGACAGATTAAGATCTGTCAATGAGTTGCTGACGTATTGAAATCTGTCATTGACACATTATAATCGAGCATTGACAGATAAAAATCTGTCGACGGGGATATTTTTTATTTTTACAGTGACCCTAATACGGGGTCGTACTGATGTGATGTCGTAAATAATCACATTTTTTTGCGTTTACATTGAAATCGCTGGCTGTATCCTACGAGATAATCAAAATAATGTAGCACAGTATTGTACACCTTGAAAGGGTCTCCAAAAAATCCGGGATATGGTATATGTCTATATCTTAGGGATAAACCACAACAACCTTTTTTTTTTTCGTGCGAAGCCGGTGCGGGTCGCTAGTTTTCAATAAAATATAAACCAACTCATCATAGTCCAAAATGGAATCAAATTCACGATGTGTGCATGATTTGAAAGTATCCCGCACTAGAAGGAAAGCTCCATTTCATCTCATCAAAAATAATGAGATAGCATATCCTTCAAAATCAATATAAATCATTCAATATAGTTGATTCGAAACAATAACACTTTATCCGTTCCACTCATGAACGATTGAAATACACCAATAGTGCAAATCTAACAACCTGAACAGCTGCACACTGTTCAAATATTAGTGAATTCCCTTTTTATTTCGCACCAAACCAATCGAACTCAGTTCAACTGACGCAAAACGCTGTATCCAAATATTATAGACCGGGAGGTGGTGTCACTTTTGAACTAGTGATCGATCTGCACAAGAATTTTTCAGCATGAGTAGTACTCCACCTGTACATATGAGGACCGCGTGTCAGCCAGTCCAATAGCGGTGGGTGTGGGCGTGGGAGGCGGTGAAACTCGCTGAAAAAATCTCAAAAAAGAGTGATTGATCTCCACGTGAAACTTTGTAATGATGTAAATTATTCATGATTATAGGTGGAAATAGGCGTCAGCCACGTTCCCGATGGTGGAAACATCGTCAGTCAGGCCTTTGAAGTGGTCGGAAAAATCGGAAAATTGAAGTGACCGATCTGCACTTGAAATTTTGAAGGATGATTATTGTATTCAAATTGAACATGAAAATGCACGTCAGCCACGTTGATAGTGGTGGATTGTGCGTCAGACAGGCGTCCAAAGTCAAGGGCAGTGACCAGCTTCGTTTGGCGCGCTGTATCTTATGCAGTTCGACTGACGCATATTCCACCGGCATCGTGCCGGCTGACGATTATTTATCAAATGTACATAACAATTACATGTTTATGAAGTGCCTCCGCCTCTTTTATTTTTTGAACGGGTCAACGCAGAAAATTGAAACTGATGATGAAGAAAGTTATGCATGAATACTATATTATGGAGTAAAATTTACACATGAAAAGTTCAAGATGGCGACTGGGCACCACCTGGAATAAAAATTGAATGGAAAGGAGGGTCTTGTGATACATCATGTTGAAGCTCCTGACGAATACTTTACAACCGTAGAATATGAAGTCGATATCTTAACCAACTACAAAATGGCGGAAAATTTGATAATTGCCTGCGCACATCGGATATTTCACGTCAAACATTTTCGAAGTCAGCAATGTCGATTGTTCTTCAAATATTTAATTATTCCCTGTCGTACATTCATTATTGAATCAGGTTCAGTTTCGTACACCTTCTGCTACAAATAGCCCCACAACAAAAGTCTCAAGGTGTCAAATCTGGCAAGCGGGCTGGCCATTCCGTAGTATGTCAATGGCCAATCCAACGACCATGGAAAGTATTACCAAAAAAAAATATGTTATGGAGATGACTTCGTGTTTCCATTTTTTCAATAAAATTGGTCTTCCACTTTGTGTATGGACTACTACCTTCGTATATGCAATATAGTTAAAGTAACTATATTGTTTGTTTGTCTCAGATGGATAATCTATTCAACTCTTATAAATCCCTTCGGTGATTCATTTATAATGATATTAATAAAAACATATTTGAACTAGTAACTCTATCATATCACCAGTGGACTTGTGTGGACTATTTAAGTCAGACGTACAATACAGATAATTTAACTTTATTACATATGGTTGTACTGACTATATTGCAGAAGTAGGCTTTGTTATATTATTTCCATCTGTGTATAAATAATGAAGACATCACGCATTCACTGAAAATAATGTTCAAATTTGAAAGAATAATCGTATTCAATATTCAAAAAGTTGGATATAGTGATTTATATCACCTTAAAATTGATATATAAACATGTAATTGTTATGTACTTTCGATAACTAATCGTCAGCCGGCACGATGCCGGTGAAATATGCGTCAGACAAACTGCATCAGATACAGCGCGCCAAAAGAAGCTGGTCACTGCCCTTGACTTTGGACGCCTGACTGACGCAGAATTCACCACTATCAACGTGGCTGACGTCCATGTTCATGTTCAATTTGAATACAATAATCATCCTTCAGAATTTCAAGTGCAGATCGGTCACTTCAATTTTCCGATTTTTGCGACCACTTCAAAGGCCTGACTGACGATGTTTCCACCATCGGGAACGTGGCTGACGCCTATTTCCACCCATGATCATGAATAATTTACATAATAACAAAGTTTCAAGTGGAGATCAATCACTTATTTTTGAGATTTTTCCGGCGACTTTCACCGCCTCCCACGCCCACGCCCACCACGGTCGCGCCGGCTGACTTTCGATTTGGAGTACAGTAATGGTAAAACTCTCTAATTAATCACATTCGAGTTGCAGATAAATCACTGATGAAAAAGTGACATCACCTCCCGGTCTATTAACGCAATAAAACGAGCGGCTTTCAATAGATTTTTTTATAAAATTCTGGATTCATTTAGTTATTGATGCATTCCAATGAAACAATTTCTGTTAACAGAATCGAACAGAAAGCTCTTACTGCAAATATCCCCCGTTTCATTAACGATAATAATAACAATAACATACAATAAATTGTACGATGCCAGTGAAAAACGCATTATGACAACATTAGATACGTTCTTCCATACCCATAAATTTCGATGTTTCAATTAGTTGCGTCTTATAACGGCATGTGCAGAAGATCTTATGAGTTGTGGTGCTGAAGAACATCTTGTGTTCTATCGACTCCTTTCAATGACATTTCCGATTGAAGATGGCAAATGATTTGCAAGCAAAAGGAAAGTAATGAATGTTATTTGCCTACATTACGCGCAGCATTTTTTTCACATGCAGATTCACAAGAAAGGAAAGCCCTGTAATGTTCAAAGAACACCGCGTGAATCAAGAGACAGGAAATACGAATCAACATTCACTTTGAATATAACTACTTTTCTTCGGGCTTGAAGGCCGTCGTTCTCTGGAATTTCTTTCTAACGTTTCGCTAGCGCGAGTGACCAGCTTCTTCAGAGGCTTACTCATTTCCGAGAACGACGGCCTTCAAGCCCGAAGAAAAGTAGTTATAGTGATAACCTCGGCCGCGAAAGCCTTAACCATTTTGTCATTCACTTTGAATTTTTGAAGTTTGTAAGCCTCAGGAAAAAACTCTCTCGGCAAGGAGTCCCAAAGTCCGGCTGATCTATTGAAAAAAGATCTCTGAGCAAGAGAGGTTCGACAGGTCTTCAAGTTCACAACAAAGTGGTGGGAATTCTGTACTCGAGTCATCTGTTTAGATATTGCCAAAGGCGGAACGATTGATACGAACTGTGAAAATATCTATAGAAGAGAGACAATTGTCCGACCCTTCTACGATGTTCCAATGAAGTAAGCGAGTCTGTGAGCGAAGAATCGCCAACAAGACGGATTGCCTTTCTCTAAATAGAATCGAGAAGCATGAATGAATGTTTTGGTGACGAACTCCACACATGAGAACTTTATTCCGAGACAGGTCGTATCTGAGCCTTCTCGATCATTAGAAGCTGAGCACCTTCAGCGATCGATCTAACATGGTTTTCCCATGAGAGATGATTACTGATCGTAATTCCCAGCAAAGAGATACTTGACTTTGTAGGAATAGTTATTCCTGAAAGTTGAATATTAGATGATGATACATCGGCTTTCCTTGACAAATGCGATTCTGAATAAACACTAGAATTTGAAACGGATTCGTTATTTCACAATCGAATTCCCTCCTAGAAAAATCCTAGAATGGGACAATTTTTATTTCTCCATGCTAATTTTCCTATTAGAATTCTGAAGAGGTTATGCCACCGGCTTTGACGTGGTGATGTTATCGATGATTTTTTGAAATAAAAAGATCTTGTGATACATCATCTGGAAGATTTTCCAATAACCAGTTCAGTAATCCCAATTACAGGGTGATCAGAAATATCGGAGCAAATATACCAACTTGCCCTAAAAACACCTCCTCAAATAACAACAATTAATGAATAGGAACCTCTCATTCTGAGGGATTTTTTCCAAGAAATATCAAAATTTCATTGAGGAATGCAGAGTTTGAATCAACATATTGTATTGTATTGTTATATTGTGTTGAAGAATGAAACATTCTTCATTCTAGTATAATGAATGGCCGTTCTGGTTGAGAGATGGAAAGAATCCGGTAAATGAACTTTGTCATTATTTGAAACAATTCTCGATGGAAGTAGTAGGTACGCCACTGAAAAACTGTAAAAGCTTATATACAAAAGTCAGTTTTACTTCCTTTTCCGTAGAAAGAGACAATTTGGAAACATGAGACATATGGGGAGTACATAAGTTTATGAAATTATATTCAGTTCATGTTTTGTAATAATTTCGATACGAAAAAATCAAAATTTACATTTTTCGAGCGCTCGACACTGATTTAGTGCTCCCGACTAGAGTAGCAGACTGGTGATCGAGTGCTCTACCATATATATCCATCGCAGTTGTACTTTCAGATGAAGTATCACAAGATATATAATTTTAAAAATTAAGAGATTGTTCACATTAATGAGGTTTACAAAACCGCGTTAGGTGTTTCATTATACAATAACATCTTCAAGCGAAAAAAAAAACACATTTTTTTCCTGATTGAAGAAACTGGCATAGAGAAACACGGTTTTTTAAACCTCTATATAGTGAAAATCTCACAAGGGATTTCATGATTGTCGACAATTTCTATCAACCCATATTCCAATTTGAAAAAAATCATCGCTCACGTCACCAAGTCAAAAACGGTGTGAAACTACTTTGAAATGTAGATCTAAAAACCAAAATTCACGAATGGAAGTTGACCTATTTTAGAATTTTTGTCAGAAGTGAACTGTTCGCTAAATATCGAATCTGTTCTTGATGGATTGGATTTTTTGGTGTTTGAGCATGATAATGTTGATCGAATGAAATGGAAGAGTACATTCAAAAGTTCAACTGGAAGTGAAAAGTGATTCAACTTTGTTGGCGTTTCTTCCTTTTTGCTTTTATGTTCGATTGGAATACTATTTCGTGCGAAGAAATACCTCCCTTCTCGTTAGCTTCTGGTGATCTACAAAGCACAGATAAGGCCTCTCATGGAATATAGTTCTCATGTGTGAGGCTCGGCATCAAAACATTCAATGAAGCTTCTCAATTCTATGAAGAGAAAGGCAATCCGTCTTGTTGGTGATTCTTCGCTCACAGACTAGCTCACTTCATTGGGACATCGTGAAGGGGCTTCTACAGATATTTTCACGGCCCTTGGCAGTATTTACAAGGATGAAACAACGACTACAGAATTCGCACCCCTTCGTTGTGAGCTTGGAGACCTGTTGAACCTCTCTTGCTCAGGGATCCTTTTTCAATAGAACAGCTGAACTTTGGAACTCCTCGCCGAGAGAGATTTTCCCTGAGGCTCTCAAACTTCAAGAATTTGAAGTAAATATTAATTCGTATCTCCTGTCCCTCGATTCACGCGGTGTTTTTCGAACACTACAGAGCTTCCTTCTCGTGTGAATCTGTGTATAGAAAAAAACTGGTCAAGAGGAAATTTGTAAATGGCGTAATTTGAAAAAAATACTACTCGAAAATGTGTGTGATATCTCTTTTTGAAAAATATACGTTCTGATCAAAAGTTTAAATTATTCCATATCAATTTTGAATGAAGGCAATACGTTTTCAAAAGGAAGCTGGCTGGAATAACTCATTTTTTGAGTCATTCCGTTATGAGAATCTGGAATCTGAGATCACACTAACGATGCTTTAGAATGGATAACCTGAGTACGAACACTTAACTGTTTCCCGTGAATGGTCAGATAAATATCCCACCTTATATAGATATGAGAATATATCCATACATGGTTGAGTCAATTTATATGTGGAAATACAGAAGATTATTCAATAAAATACTACTCTGCGATGATCTAGTCATCGTGTTTGCTTTGGATGAGTCTCGATATCGACCCAATTTATCGGATATAGTGAAGTTACTCTCAAAGTCGAATGCTCCATCCCTAATGTACTTTCAAGATAACTCCCAGAGTAATCCGATTGGAAACGTTAACCTCGTGTTCGTCATATGTGAAACGCTGAACGAACGGATTTCGGTAAAACACCACGTATGCTTATTCGTAAACTTGATAAGACGGAATCGTCTATATATCCTAACCGAAATGCTACCAATACTATCATCTGGAAGTTTGCATGTAAATAACCAACTACCAACAGTTTTTGCTTTCAGACTTTGGAGAATATCCAAAGATCCTTCAAAGTGCAAATGAAGATAGTTGATCTCAATGTAACCTTTGTGTTTCGTGTTTTGGAAACTGCAGTAGAATTCAAGAGGTTGCAAAAAATTATCCGTACCATGTGTTTAAAAAATGGCTAGACCCTTGTTAGCTACTGTTTGCCGATTTGGAAAATTTTACCTGTTGTGTCGATTTATATCTTTAAATCCCTTATTTACGTCAAGACTCATTGTAAAAAGTTTAGAAATAGAGATGATACACGTTTTCTCTCAGGGCATAACCTAAGACATAATCATAATGTTCATGTTCCCAATCACCAATTGGCTGAGGTATCAAATGGACCTCACATCTTATCAAAAAATTATATAATAAGCTACCGATGTCGATAAGGCAAATTGAGAACTAAGACTTTTGAAGGCGAAGTCAAAAATCCCCTCTATGAAAATGTTGTCTATTCACTCAATGATTATTTTCAGGCGTATCTTGAATCATAGTTTGTTAATGTTTATTGCTCGTTTCTGTGAATGATTTTTTTGTATTACAATGTCGTTATTTCATATTCTATAAATTCACGTTGTTTTTACGTCCCACGTATTCAATTTTTGATAGTATTTAGGTCCGTTTCCGTTAACAAGCTGAGGAACGTCAACCCTCAGAAGTCAAAACTTGTGCAAGCAATGGATCAACGAGGCCTTACCTTTTAACGTGCGATTACCCAGTACGGTGTCCCGGCGGGGAAAGGAACCTCGGTCTTCCGCTTGAAAGACGAATGTGAAAACCCCTAAACCACTTATATTATAAACTTGACTGTTTCCATGCTTTGTGAAAAGTCTAAGGAAATAAAGAATTTGAATTTGAACCAAGAAAATATTTTTCAGTCCAACGGAATTTTGTTTTCTAAATATTTATTGAGTGTTTTTGTTATACCTTCGAGAGCTAGGTCATATATACCTAAAAGCTCGTGGACCACCCCTAAAGAGGAATGTGAAATGTATCGTGTAATATGACACAAGGGCAAAAAATTGAGGCTTTCGGTCAGATGTGAAAATTGTAAACGGAGGCGTGAGCAAAAAACATTCACTATTCTCAGCCAATTGTGATATTTCGAAATTGATCACTTTCAATCAAATGACGGCATAGACATTGAAAAGTGCAGTTGTTATGAACATTACCATATTATTTTTAATGTAAAATGTCAAAAAAAAAATTCAACAAACAAACTTGCCCGCATGACCTTTTTCCGAACTTTTCTCAAATGAACTATTGTTGAAATTTTTTTAGAGATCAATCACCCTGAAACCTACCCTGAAACCTACCCTGAAACCCTAAAAACTGTTATTATTTGCACTCGACGCGCGATTTACTAATAAGGTAAGCATCTCCAGGAGAAAAAAATTGATACTGAATCTGAAGATTTCACAATCTATAAGGTTGTGCAAAACCTACCTACAAAGTTTCGGTGCAAAATGGAGTTTATCTGGTGATTTCTAAATATTCTGATTAATCTCTCAACAATAAAGAAAAAAGCGAACTGAAAGGAATAGGCCCCTTTGTCACCATTCAAACTATTTATATATTTTGAAAAAATTAAATGTAAAAATGATGAATTGTGACGAAGGGCTTTTCTTTTCCAACTTGCTTTTCTGTTCACTAGAGCGAAATTTATCAGCTTAGTTGTATTCGGAGAGAGTGAAATGGAGTTCAAAAACTTGCACGATATGAATGACAGTGAGCCCAATTAACATAAATCTCTAACATTTATTCAATTTCATTTGATACTTTTCTCAGTTGAAAAACAAGGAGAAGAATACTTTTTGATCCGTCGAGTTAAAGGATACATTGATTGGTAATAGCAAACCATAACAGATGTCTCTCAAAAACTTTCGACTAAAAACGATACGCAGGCGGTGAAATATTTCTAAAAAATTCCAAATATGTACAAAGCTCGATATTGATTGTTTTCCATCACTTCAGGAGTATCCAGTTGTTTGGTATGAATTTTTTCGACCATTCAGTGGCTAGCTAAATTTTATTCCATCCGTTTTCCAAGTGCAGGAAATACCGCTCATTCACACGAAAGATTGTATACGTCCCAAGAAACAATTGAAAATCTCGAATGCGGAATGACGAGAAATGTTCGACCCACAAATTTGTCAACACATTCGTTCACCAATTTCAAACTACGAGCTCAACACTTTGTCAAACTTCCTGCCAAACTTTAGGCTGTTTGTTCCCAATGAAGCTTTCGAATATGCGATCTGTATGTGTTTATGAAACTTGGTTTTTGTTTGCGTTGGATGGAATTCCACAGACGAATCTGGGAACTTTGGGACAGTTTTTCCAACTTCTGCGGAGAACTTCTATAACGAATTTGATTCGGTTAGGCTATTGAAATGAAGTCATTCTGGACATATATAAAAGTTTGCACTGGCAAAACTTGTAGACTGTGATTGAATTACGTTACCTCGAGGAAAGGAACAGTGACAAAAACCTCATACCAACAAATGAGACTCCTGGATTCTGTGAAGTTTCCGACAGAGAAATGGAAACTCAAATTAGAATAATCATCATCACGCTGTAGCCTTCTTCTACTGATGTTATTCTGAAAATAGGTCTCAATTTCTTTTTTATTGTATACTTGTGGTATGGAGTTGAACTGGAAGATGTCTACACTCTCGGCATTGAATTGAAACAGGATATTGAAGAGGTGTTACAGCGCTCTCGTCACTCAAGGCCAGATCATTTTCATTGTCCAAAGGCAAATTACATTCACAAAGAATGATGACATTTGTGGAAGCGTCATTAAATTCATTTATTCGTCAGTGAATAAACCGATGACATGAATCGGCGAATAAAGAAACAGTGATATTTGTCCTCGCCATTTTCATTTCGATCAATAATATTTTCTATGAAGCGGAATAAACTTCATGAAATGAAGAAAAAAAACTCGATTACTCCGAAAGTTAACACCATAAAAAAGTAATCTGACAACTGATTTTCGTTTCACTACTCATGTTTCGATTGAATTGAAAATGTCCTTGGCTCAAAACGAAATGTTTCTACTTTTATGTAGTGATTCAATGCTCAAAATCTTTACCGCAAAAAATATCCCAGTACAACATCCAACAGAAACCGAATATCAAATCACATTCCATAGGTAAGAAAAGTGGATCTGAGTCAATGAGATTTATTTCGTAAGATCAAATACCTATATCGCTTTCGTTTCGAAGTATCGCTCCATATATCCGGTTACTTTCGAACATATTTATGTTTCATAACACTTTATTCCGTTTGAATAAAATGAATAACTGCGATTCTTTCCAGAGGAATTAGTGCTGCAAAATAGCGAACGATCAAGAGTTATTATTTCAAACGGTTTTACATAATTTGAGTGAATCTTTACAGCCAACACTTCCATTTCATTCCAGCATTTGATGTTGAATTAGCGAAATACGCTGGTGTTACAATTCAGCACTTTCGTTTCGAGACAAGCCTGAATAATTTTCTTCGAATTATGGTTATGGCAGTGTCATTTCCGTTCATGGAAATGAGTTTTTTAACATTCTCCATGAGAGGATCTTCGGGAAAAGATACACACGTGGATATTTCGCACATTCATTCTCGGCCTCATCAAATATTCAGAGCAGCCTGGAATAATTCATGATCGGCAATAAGGTTTTTCTTCACCAGAGTTCAACTAAAAAAATATAGAAAAACGTTGGTCGTAGCATTCGAAATTGGAAAAACCATTACGTCTGATCTTGGAATGAGTTGTTTGCTTTATTGAGGTTCCTATCGGATAAATCTCTCTGTGTGATTGTCGGCGGGGTTTGATCTTATACATTGCTTAGAAATACGGCTATTCCACAGGGATTGATGCCAGCATCCACATTGACTATAAACCCATTTTCACGTTTTTTTTTTTCACATTCTGAGTGATTGTTCCTACAAAATCATCTATTCTCAATTGGAAATTCTTTGAGGTTTTTTTTGATAACGGATATGAGCTTAAGCATATCCTATGGCACCAGGTGATGTATTTTCAATTACGAGGAGCCAAATGATTGAGAGAATCATAGGCTACTTTAGTCCTACTGAATAGCACATAAATATAATTTTTGGCAAGTATTAACACTATGTTTGTTTTTATTTTGAGTCATATGTATCTTGACAGAAACATGTCAGATTTTTTGCAGTAATTATAATACTTATGCCAATTCAAATGTTCATTCATGGAGTCCTGAGAATCTGGTACTCTCAATATTCCTGTTGCAACATGGTAGAGGCATTCTTTGATTGAAATTGTTTTGTTCACATTCAAGGAAAGATCATAACCAGCCAACCATATGTTACATTGTGAGAAAGTCTGATCATATTTATCTTCAAGCACATAGTCTGATCGATCCGTAACTATATTAGATGTATTATCCGCATACGTTATTGAGAATGTTGTGGGTATTGAAAGATCCAAATCATTCATATGAATTGAAAATGATATTGAGCGAAGTGTGGACCCGTGACGTAGTCCCAAATCTGAAGATACAATACTTGAAGTTTCATATATTTATTTATTTATTTTTATTTTGTATTCATTCACTTTCAGAAACAGGATGATAACATACTGTTAAGTAATGTCGTCAAAGTAAAAACAGATTAAAAATATATAAGAACAAACTAGACTAATGGAACTAACAACTAACAGACAAAACAACATTCAAGTACATGCATAAAATTCACTAACTGTGTAACAATTTTTCTCTATCAGAAATATTTTCACTTATTTCTTGAAAGTATTCAAATTCCTACTACTCTTAATAATATCCCATATAAAATAAACCTTTCTGGTATAGCAATGTGCCATGTTTGTTTGGTAAGAGCTGATCTTTTTTTTTTTGTACTATATGAGTGCTGAGCTCTCACTCCATTGAACATATCCCTATTCTTAAAAACATAACAAACGACTTCATATATATACACAGATACAAGAGTTAATATTTTAGAGGATTTGAAAATATCTCTGCATGAAACACGGAAACTAAGATTACCCAAAATTCGTATCGCACGTTTTTGTAATTTGAAAACTCTATCAGCATCTGAGGCATATCCCCAGTGTATTATAGCATATTTCATAGATAAATGAAAACAGGCGAAGTAAAGTTGTCTGACTATATTCTGACTGCAATGCTTAGATGTTACTGCTAAGGCGTAACAAGTTTTAGACAACTTAACACAAACTTCCTGAATATGGTCTGACCATTTGAGGTGATAATCTATTCTGAATCCTAGCATTTTTGTTTCTCTTGTGTAGATGACAGTAGTTTTATCCGACAAAACTATTTCGTTGCTGTGCTTCACCCGCGACTGTGATCTTATGAACATAATACATGTTGTTTTAGCATTATTAAGACTCAAGTAATTTTTTTCAACCCACAGTGAAATTTTTCTAAAAATTGATCGTGCTATATTTTCGGCATCATTCACAGTATCACTTTCAATTAGAAAGTTTGTATCATCAGCATACGAGACAATCAATGAAGATGGTTGCTGAAGCCATTTTAACATATCATTAATATATACTATGAAGAGTGTAGGGCCCAGTATCGACCCTTGAGGCACCCCGGATTTGATATGCTTTATGCTGGAGGTGGTACTGTTTGTCGAAACTTGTTGTGATCGATCCGAGAGGTACGAGGTGAACCAGTCCAAAGACACCCCTCTCACTCCATACCTCTCCAGTTCCCTTAGAAGTATGTTATGATTAACACAATCAAAAGCTTTTGTGAACTCTACAAACAGTCCTAATGCAACCCGAGATCTATCCAGTGTACAAACAATATCACTCACAAACTTTTCCAGAGCAGTATCTAGACTTTTTTGTTTAGTGAAACCATGTTGGCACTCTGATAGCAATTTATGAAATGTGAGGAAAGCCACTAATTGCTTATTAACAGCAGATTCAAAAACTAGATAACAGGCTAATCCCACGATAATTTTCCAATACAGTTTTCTCACCTTTTTAATACATTGGGATCACTTTTGCAGTTTTTAACATCGATGGAAATATACCCTGTTGCAACGACAAATTTATTATATAGCTACGTATTGTTTTCTACAGGAAATAAAGTTCGATACCCATGCTAGATGTATACTTCTCATACCATAGAATATCCCAACAGGATAGTCACCTCATTTCACAACCTTGCTATGATAAGACTGCAACGTTGTAGTAGTTCATTTATTTGCGGGAACCATGCTGATTTCTCGTAAAAATATTATGTGCATCACCCAATGGTATGAGCTTGTTGAGGAAAGTAAATTTAATTACTTTAAACACGCTCGAAGGAATTGTTACTGGCCTATAATTTTCAATATAATTTGGGTTTATGTTTTTTGAAATTGATCTTGCCAATTCTTCTCAAGCTTGGGAAAGTTCCTTTGTTGAACGACAGATTAAGAGTTTTTTTCCAACAATTCAAGATTGACCAAATATAGCAGAGGTTATCAAATCAATAACTGCTTCTGTTCAATTCCCCTTTTTGTAATTTATCGGTTTCAATTCGATTATCCCCCCTAATAAGTTGTTCGCAACAAGTTTGAGTAGAGTCAATTATATAGACGATTGACGTCTGAAGCAGTACGAATCAGCAAGGAACACTGTCAACCTCATTCAAGCAAACTCATGAGGATAACAAAAAAATTAAATGTAAATCACTTACGCACACTGAATGAAGATCTTGTTGAGTGAGGAAGATCATTAGGTTAATGAAATGTATACATGAAAAAGAGATTGAATGTGGATCTAGTCTATAACGGATGGAAATAATGTACACAACTGAAATTGAAATATTGTTTCAGAAGCAACAA
Source organism: Zygogramma bicolorata (assembly GCA_032362365.1). Lineage (NCBI taxonomy): Eukaryota > Metazoa > Arthropoda > Insecta > Coleoptera > Chrysomelidae > Zygogramma > Zygogramma bicolorata. The sequence goes on along the minus strand of JAVJAQ010005583.1, from coordinate 766,290 downwards.
ACTTGTTGTTATAGAGCTGCTCCTCATCATGATGATGTAAATAATCGTCATGGCAGATAGACATCATCAAAGTGCTCATCAAGAAGAACCTAGATCGCGTCCAAGGTAATTACCAGTTTTTTATTTCCATACTTATATAATGATAAGAATTTCAATATTTGAAGTGATTGCATTCACAAATCTAATACGTCTTAGGAAGAAAAATATATGAATCCGTTACAAATGGTGGCCCGAACTCCTGATACACTAAATATTGGAGATTCTTTAAAAAGGGGAGACCGAACAGCAAAGATTCAACAATCGATCCGACTGCAACCCCAGCAGAAATCAAAATTTCCATAATTGAATTGATTGCATTGTCAAATCCAATGCCAGACAGTTGTATCGACCTAAGGTCTTATTAGTAGAATTCGGCATACTCCAGTCATTATATACATTTGGAAATGCAAATGAACCGAGAAAGCCAAATTTTAGATATTATGTTGGGAGGGGCTAGAAAAGCTTAAGTTCAAATTGTCGACCAAAATAACCTTGTGGGTTTTCTGCCATCTTGAAAAAGGGTTAATTTTATGGTGTTTTCATCATTACTCGGTTCCCCGTTGAGATACGAAAATTTGTATTGAATACTTTTTTGTTGCTTTCTGCACGATCTACAATTAAGGTTCCATACATTTTTCACGTATCGATCATCGTTACCGAGATATCGATGATAAAAACCATAATTGGGGAGAAAAAATAGTTTTTCGCTATTTTCTTTTTTCTCGTGAAAGATATCGAGAAATGTTCGAGATGAAACTTGTATAGCATGTCCAGACCTACAAATTCGTTTTTTTATTTTTTATTTCCGACCTCTAGCGCGCCACAAAGTCGGCCTCAGCGCGCCCGACGCTGCAATGTGCGTCTCGCCATAGAGCGACCGTTAGAATTAGAGAACTGGATACCAAATTCTGTTCAAATTCAGTCCCTCTTCCTTTCTGTTGAAGTTAGCCTAGTTGTGCTTATGTATCTCAATCGCAAAAAAATTTGGTATCCAGTTCTAAGAACAGCTAAGACGAAACCAGATAGAACCAGGGAATCGGACGACCAACAGAACGCTGGCGGACCGAAAAATAAAAACGAGTCAATTCCAGATTTGCAATCAGTCGTAGTAAACTCACATAGAGGAGTTCAACTAAGACCACGCCGCTGAAGATGGCTGCCGCAGATGTAGCCGAAAGCTCCGTAAGTCAAAATTCCACCACACGGCCCTCAAGCCCAAAAAACCAGAGATGTATTAACACCGGCCGTGAAAGCCTACATCCTTTCATAAGACGAATAATCTTTCACTACTCCCACCAACGGAAAACGAAGTCCGCCAACACGTTTTCCGGACATATCTTCAAGTACAAACGTGGATCCTCAGGAACGGGGTTGGCGACAGAGTAATTACGGGCTTGAACCAATTTGCACCACAGCCGTACCCGCTACTCCCGAACTTTTAAACTCATTTCGTGCAAATGTAAAGGAAAATGTTTGAGCTGCTTGTGGGTGCAGGAAAACAGGAATTAGTTGCTCCGTTATTTGGCTTCACTGTAGTGAACAGACGTGCGACAATGTCGCCAGAGTCGATATTTTATTCAACGACGATCACGATAATAACGATGACGATTTTTTGACCGTCACAGCATCATTTCCTGCGATTGACGAAGTTTCACGACTCGGAGAGTCTACCGAGGAGACGTTTGAACAGTCTGGACCATCAAAACGCCGAAAAACGTGTGAAAAAAATGACTGCCTGTAATTATTATTTTTGCTGCATAACAATTATTTGATTAATAAATTTCATGTATTTGATATATAATTCGGCTGGTTTATTGATTTATTTTGTATTGCAATAATTCCCTGAACAACCATTCATCCATTTTGACGTGTGGATAGAACCGTGCGAGCGGCTAAATAAAAACCGGACACAGTCTCACTGAATTTGTGGCGCGCTAGAGGTCGTAACTCTTGTCGGAAATGAAAAATAAAAAAACGAATTTGTAGGTCTGGACACGCTCTACAAGTTTAATTTCAAACATTTTTCGATATCTTCCACGAGAAAAAAGAAAATAGCGAAAAACTATTTGTTCTTCCCAAATTTATGGTTGTTTTCATCGATATCGCGATAACGATGATCGATACGTGAAAAATGTATCAAACCTTTGTTGTAGATCGTGCAAAAAGCAACAAAAAAGTGAATTGTTAGGTGCTTCCGGGCTTCTGAGCCGTGGGCAACAGGTTTTAAGGCCTGACGTTTCGTCTGCATCTGCGGCAGACATTTTCAAAGGCGATGCGGCAATGGTCGAAGTATCCTTCTCTGCTGCGAGGCTTTGATCTGATGTGGTTCAGATGATGAGTCACTCTTTATCGAATCTGGGTTCGGACGGTCGATTGATCCTAATTGATTATTCGAAAGCGTTTTTTCTCTCATTGGGAGGGTTCGTGCATTTTGAACTGCTGGCATCCATGTTCTGTGAATGTTCAGGCTCTCTTCTTTGCGGTTGAAGTTGTTCTTATGTTTATGAATTTCTATGGCCTCCCTATAGATCCTGGGGTAATAGCTCCTACTTGTGCCCAGCACTTGCGTTCCGTCGAAGTCAATGTCATGACCTTCCAACAGAGCGTGTTCGGCTACCGCAGATTTTTGGGTTTGGCCATATCGACAACTTCTTTTGTGTTTGTGTTAACCGCGTTTTTATGCTTCTTTTTGTGGTTCCGATAAAGACTGAACCACAACTGCACGGTATTCGGTACACTCCTGAGGTAGATAATGGATCCCGTGGGTCTTTCGCGGATCTGAGGCTTTCTTGGATTTTCCTCGTGGGCTTGAAAATTGCCTGCACCCCATGTTTTTCTAACAGTCTTCCAATGCGGTCCGTCACACCGTTAATATAAGGCAGACACGCCCGTCCATTAACGGCTGGTTCGGGGCCATTCATTGAAACTCCTTGTCTGGGTCGCAAGGCTCGGTGAATTTCGTCTCTGCGGTAACCATTACATATAAAATTAGGAAGCGTCATGCACTGGAGTGACTGGGAGAAGGTTGACCGGCTCACCTTCAACAGTATGGAAGCTGTCATGTCCTCAGATACCGAAAGACAGAAAAGGAAGTTCGATAAATTACATGAAAGTGCAGGTCACCAACAAAGCAACAGCAATGTAACGGTCGTGAATCTGTCCCATCGACAACTTTCAACGGAAGAGATGGGCATTCTGGAGAAAGGGGGTAATTTTGCGATAACACCATCTGTTATCCCAAAGGAGGACATAATAGCCAACGTGGAAGCGGGATTGCGTGGATTAAAACCCATTAGGTTATTTTGGTCGACAATTTGAACTTAAGCATTTCTATCCTCCCCCCCAACATAATATATACAATTTGGCTTTCTCGGTTCATTTGCATTTCTAACCCGATTTTTCCGACGTAATGACTGGAGTAGCAAACACAATCAATTTCGAATCGTATGTTCCTTATGGAACAAAAATGTGAATTTATTGCGAAGGATGTTAACCTTGAAGGCAAAACGCTATCTAATAACAGGGACATCGTACATCAATCAAAGCGACGGGTCGGCTCTTACAGCGTTCCTAAAAAATAACCTGATACACAAAGCAACAAAGTCCAGTGGTGGAACAATTCTGTAAACATTTGCACTCTCACCTCAGCTCTCAGATTTTATGCAGATCCGGGAGAGAGCTAACAGTTATTTCATTCCAGAAAAAAAAGAATTCTCAAGATAAGTTGCCATTTTCATGTTAATTACATTACCCGTCAGAGAAGCATTTTTTCACTTCTGGCGACAACTGTCGCAATTTAACTCAGACTTGACAATGCTGATTTATTCTTTGAATGTTGATGAGCTCGAGATGTTTTCACAATCATAACGCAGCATTAGTAAGGAAGCCTGTGGCATTTTTGGTAATCACCTACTCGTTTCGTATCGACTTGGAGATTTGATGACATTCAAATGAAAATATTCAAGGTATGGAAACCATACCAAAGGTGATCCTTTGGGTCTGTACAATCAATTTGCAAATTTTTCGGAATAATGAAATATTGTTCCTTAATAGGAACTAGCTTTAGATGTTCCCACAATAAGAGCGCAGTGTTAATAGGGTGATCTGTGAGATTTTTGGAAATCACATCCATTTTTGTAACGATCAACATGGCGATATCAGTATATGACTTCGGTCACAAATGAGTTGGCGAATATTTTGAATTGAATCCGCCACTCTGAATATGACATTTGTGTCGTATTCCGATTCTTTGCAGGAATTTTTAAAGGTACATTTGCAATATCTCAATTTGAAGTTGGATTTGTTGAAGATGGCTGAAGAGGTACTGTATTTGTACCGTGAATTTGTTAAGATATTTCAGATACATTTCATGTTATCGGAAACTTGAGAGGGCAATTTGCCAATTTCCACTGTGAACTATGAAGAAACGAAAAATGTATTCTAATAATTGTTCGATCCGTTAACCAGCTGACGAACGTCAACCCTTAGAAGTCGAAACTTGTTCGAGCAATGGATCAACGAGGCCTTACCTTCTAACGTGCGATTACCCAGCACCACAAAGAATATCGGTGGGAAGCTTCGATGAGTTTTTCTAGAAATTCGTTGACGATATCAGCGACACTGATACACCGATGAGACTGCTAAGGAGTTGCTTGGAAGTGGTTGACAATGTTCCTTACTGAATGGTAATGGTTCGGACTTCCATTGTCTTTATTTTTAACTCTATTGAAACCTGTTGCTAGGAACGGAAAGATTAAAATACAAATTAAGTTAGAAAAAATCGAATCAAAATCAAATTTTCTGGTCATTGATGAAATTCGGGATTGATTAATCAAGGAAAATACTGTTGTTACAAAAAATCGTAACAAATTGTAACAACAGTATTTTCTTTGATTAATCAATCCCTAATTTCATCATTGACCAAAAAATTTGATTTTGATTCGATTTTTTCTCACTTAATTTGTATTTTAATCTTTCCGTTCCTAGCAACAGGTTTTTTTTTCCCATCGGATGCTGGTCCTGTCACCAGCTGCACCTCAGCCTCTTGGGCTTTTTGTGCATTCCAATTAGTTTCACAGCACCCACTCCGTAATTCTAGTCTCTTGTACCAATCTGTACAGGTTCTTCACCGGATGACTGTTGTATTCTTCGGGAGTTAGCCTGGGCTTCCCGAATATTGCCTGTCTCTTGCGGTCTAGTGCTTCACATTCTGACAGTATGTGTTTGGCTGTTTCTGTTCCTTTGCCACATTGTTTGCAGGAAAGTTCTCCGTTGTACAGCCCCATTTTGTTCAGGTGTTTCCTCATCGGGCTGTGACCAGTGAGAAGGCCCATTATTGTTCGAACTTGATTCCTGCTCAGCTTGAGTAGTTCTTCAGTTTTGTGTTTTGACGGTTCTTTAATGTATGTTTTCCCGTGGTGCATGAGAGGGGCATCTTTTCACCTCTCCTTATGTTTTCGTTTGATCCAGTCCCGAATGCATCCTCGAATGTCGGATTTAGTAATCCCGAGTGCGGGTTCTGGACCAATATATGGAGTTGATGAACCGTTTCTGGCTAGTTCATCAGCTTTTTCATTTCCCTCGATTCATAAGAGCCTTCAGTGATGCCTGGCTATCTGAGCATATTTTGATCCGTGCATTACGCATTTCCCTCATATTGATTTCTCTTGCGCATTGCAAGATAGCGTACATCTCTGCTTGGAATACAGAGGTGTTTGTTCCTAGTGAGACACTCATTTGAGAGTTTCTCCCCTCACTGTATATTCCAGCACCAGTTCCTTCCCTGGTTTTGGATCCGTCCGTATACCAGATCCTCTCTCCGGGTTTGCCCCTGATGTTGTCATCTGACCATTCCCTTCGATCTTGTATGATAACCTCGAAGTTGATGTTGAAGGAGTATCTAGGAGTCATGTGGTCCGTTGGTTCCATTTCAAGAATGTTTCCGCCCACTATCTCCTTTATCTTGTTGTGATCCGATCTCTTGCTCGATTTTTGTTGCCTTAGAAGTCCCATTCTTGCCTCTCCCATAATTGTCAAGTCAATCGGTGGGAGGTCCAACAGTGCTTCCATGGCTAGTGTTGGTGTTGTTTTCATAGCTCCCGTTATGCTAAGGCATGCAAGTCTTTGTATCTTGCTCAACTCAACCGCGGCTATTTTTTGTGTTGTCTTTGTCCACCATACCAAAGATGCATATGTGATCATGGGTTTCACTACAATGTTGTATATCCAATACATCATTTTGGGATTTAGCCCCCATGTTACTCCGTGTGTCCGTCTGGCTATCATTAGCGTCGCCTCGGCTTTTTCTTTACTTTTGCCAGCTGTTGGTTCCAGGTGAGCTTCGAGTCTAGAATCACCCCGAGATATTTGGCTTTCCCCGACAGCTGTATGTGGGTACCTTGGAGAGTTAGAGGTCCTAAGCTCTCTAACTTCCGTCTTCGGGTAAACGCTACAATGGTTGATTTGGAGGGGCTAATGGTTAGTCCCTCCTCATCTATCCATGTACTGACCAGGTTTAGGGCCATTTGCATTCTTTCCCTAACCGTGTTGTTGAATTTGCCTTGGACCGTAATGACTATATCATCTGCGTACCCAAGTGTTTTGTGTCCATTCCTCTCGAGTGTGATTAATAGGTCTTCCACCACCAGGTTCCACAGCAGTGGTGACAGGACTCCCCCTTGCGGACAGCCCCTGGTGACCTTGGCCGCCAGTGTTTCTCCCACTAAAGAGGAGTGGATAATTCTTTCCCTTAGCATGCAGTCTATCCACTTGCAGCAGGTCTCATCGATGCCTTTTCGTCTCGACGCCCTTGAGATTGAGTTTAGAGATGTGTTGTTGAATGCTCCCTCGATGTCAAGGAATGCACTCAGCAAGACCTCTTTGTTTCTCAGTGCAGTTTCCACCTTCTCTACGAGTTGGTGTAGTGCTGTCTCTGTAGATTTGCCTGTTGTATAGGCGTGTAGGTCCTTGTGTAGAGGTTGGTTTACCAATACCGTATCCCTAATGTGCCTGTCCATCAGTTTTTCTTGGGTCTTAAGTATAAATGACATAAGACTTATTGGCCTCAGTGCCTTCGCTCCTTCCTGTGCCGTTCTTCCAGGTTTAGGGATGAAGACAACTGTGATTGCTCTCCATGCTTTTGGTATGGAGCGCAAGACTATCACTTTCTTTGAGACTTGCCATTCTTCCCTGGAGGCCCACAAGGGAGGTTCCAGTTCTGATTGTCTCCAGGCCTCAGTTGATAGGTTTGTATACATTGATCCTGGAAAGTGTGCCCTGTACAGTTCTTCCAGGGTGTCTTTTCCATTCTGCGTATAGGCCCCTGATTCTGTCCTAATGGTTCGAATCGTTTGTTGGGGTTCTTTGGAGAGAATTTTGCAGAGTCTTGCTCCTTCGTGAGTGCCTTCCACTTCCTCGCAGTGTTTCCTCCACGATTCTCTTTTGGCTAGCCTCAATGCTTTGTTGTACTCGGTGAGAGAGTTCTTGTATTTCCTCCACTCGCCTGAGAGTTTTGCTTTGTTGAAGAGTTTTCTGACCAGTTTCCTTTTCTTAGCGAGTTCGTTGTTCCACCAGGGCACGTTCCTGGTGCTAACCTTGCTAATAGGTGGACAGTTGTCGTTGAATGCTGAGATGATTGCGTCCTGTAGTTGTCCCGCCACTAGCTCAAGTTCATTCGTGTTATGTATCTTTGTCTTAATCCCCTTCAACCCATTCTCTAGGTCTACTCTATAGCCGTCCCAGTTTGTTCTGCGGGGATTGCGATACGTTTCTGTTTCGGTCTCATTTCCCGTTAGCTCGAATCGGATATGTCTGTGGTCTGAACAGCTTACCTCATCAGACACTTGCCAATTTTTGATGATGGTGCTTATATATCTCGTTCCCATTGTTATGTCGATTACCTCTTTCCTATTAGATGTTTCGAAAGTCGGTTCATTGCCTACATTTAGTATATCCAAGTCATTAGTCATAATAAATTGTAGTAAAGACTCACCCCTGGCGTTGGTGTTCGTGCTTCCCCACGCTGCCTCATGGTGTGCGTTAGAGTCGCAGCCGATGAGTAAGTGAGATCCGTTCGCTCTACATTTAGTCACCAGCTCCTCTAATTCTTTTGTAGGTGGGGAGTTTGGGTCATCATATGGGAGGTAGGCTAGCAACAGGTTTCAATAGAGTTAAAAATAAAGACAATGGAAGTCCGAACCATTACCATTCTGCCAAGGAGTTGTTTAATTCTCTCTCTAGAATTTCTTAGCCTCTGCCACGGCGCATCTATCCATGACTTGTTCAATTGCTCACACACTACTGGTCGTGTCAGAGTCGGGTAGGAACAAATGCGCAGGCCGCCATTGAAGTGCTTCTGATCACCATATACAGGGTGTCCCAGAATTTACTGAACGAGCGATATCTTCGTTACTGGGAGAGTTGGAGAACATTGCCTTTCATATAACGCACACAAAATGATTTGATTATGTTCATGCCCTTAAAAATCCACCCTCATCCCCATTTTTCCAAATGGCACTATCCAGTTTTTTCGCAGAAATATAATCGTTACATCGTTGGTCAACTGGCGAAAAACTTATTTCGAATATGTATTACTCGCGTATTGTTCTTTTAAAGTCGGTATCGGTTTGTAGAAAAAATGGTTTTCGGAAGACGCCTTATGAAAGTTTTTCTTGTTGATATCCCTTATGATTCACTCATCATATTTTTTCACTTTTTGTTAAGAAGATTTAATTATCCTTACACCAAACTGATATTATTTGCACTCAACCGCGCGTTTCGCCAACAAGGTCAGAATCTTCACGAGAAGAAAACTGATAGTGATACAGTATTAGTTTTCTTCTGAAGATGCTAACCTTGTAGCGAAACGCGCGTCGAGTGCAAATGATATCAGTTTGGTGTTAGGATAATTAATTGATCTTCACAAAAAGTGAAAAAAATATGTTGAGTTAATCATAACGGATATATTATATCAACAAGAACAATTTTCATAAGGCGTCTTCTGAAGACCATTTTTGATAAAAACAGCTCCCAACCAAAACCGACTTGAATTGATGAGGGAGAATTTTCAGGGGTATGAAAATAATCAGATCATTTTGAGTGCGTTATATGGAAGGTAATTCGATGTTCGAAAAAATTATTTTTCGATATTTTTTTAACTCGTCCATTAAAGGAGATATCGTTTGTTCGGAAAATTCTGGGACACCATGTATATACATAATCTTCAGTCTTAACGAAATATTAGCCAACCTTCGAATATAACTCAAATTTCTGGTCGGACGACTAGGCTGTGATCAAAGAATCACATATAGCCCTACCAGAACCTTCATGAAACGATTCAACAAATGTTAGAAATTAATTCTTTCAATAAAAACAATTATACCGATACACCGAATGTGGAGATATCTACTATTTGGTGTGTTAAGAATTTGAGTCTTAGGTCATCCACTAAGTGTTTTGCCTAACCATCACCATCAAAACAAATTCAGTTTTTTTTTCTCAGAGAAAGGACGGTTCGAATTGTGTTCACAAGTCTTGCCGAACGTCACTGATGAGTCCTATGGCAAGTCGGAGCAGTTGTCTGACATTGGATTTGTGAATTCAGTCATTTCGAGTATAGAAATTCCGATTCATACCGATGATGACAGTTGAAAGCTTCTAGGCTGTTGGTGAAGGGTACGAGTACGGAGAACAACGCTTTGTTGTCTTGTTGCTAATATACCAAAGCAATGCTGATGATATTTTGAATTCGATTTGGTACAAGATGGTCTTCACGGGATTTTTATCCGTTTGGTTCATTCCGATTATTTCGACGTTTCGACTTCCATTTCTACGATATTCTCAAGATTTGTCAGACGAATATCTATCCATACCGTCTTGGTCGATTACTTCCCTCACGAAATAACCAAGCAAGACAATGCGAAGACTTCAAATTGTTTGTTCGCCAAAGATACTGGTATTTATAATACTTCTCAAATTTTGTCTGACTCTAGAATCTAATCCAAACTAGACTATGGGTCCGATACTATTGATGTTTATATCAAAATGGAAGTCGAACGAATCAGAAAAACAACCCCATACAGACCATCTTGTATATATTTATATATTTTTATTATTATCGGTATATAGATAAATTCTCTTTTATCTCAATTGGAGATTGAATAGCAACAATACTCGAAAACGGTACTAGATCAACTTGTTCACAGTTATATCGCTCGGTATGTCTCGTCCTATATCTTTATAACCAGGATTCAAATGAAAATAGAAAATCATCGTCAAAATAATGATGTCATGCTTTTTTGCCTCGTAGATGGGGAAGTTTGGCTAATGAACGAGCTCTGTTAGATATACTCGATGGCGGCCATTCCATTCTGCAACCCACATCCCTCACTCTTGCTCCTGTCAACTCGAATATCTATGCCAGGAGACATTCGGCACATGCTTATTCTGCAGTCGACGAACATGTCAAGATACAGGCGGCGGTGAGTACTCTTTGGATATAACATTCTCCTTTGCCGATAACACTGTTTGATTGAAATCATAGGAAAATCAGAGATGATGTTTGTATAATGATACAATAAAATCTGACGCTACTGGTCATGATGGTATCAATACTAAAATGCTACTACATTGCTGTCCATTTATAATACCGTATATTACACATATCTTTAACGCATGTATCCAAACTGCTGAATATCCCGCCATATGGAAAAAATCACATGTTGTTCCTCTTGCTAAAATTAACGACCCTCAAAACCTAAATGACTTACGACCCATTAGCATTTTATGTGCAATCTCTAAACTCTTCAAAAAAATTTTGAACATACAAATGCGTCGTTTTCTAGATGAGCACAAAATTCTCCCTCCCTGTCAATCTGGATTCCGCCCAGACTATAGCTGTTCCACTACACTACTTAAAGTTGTAGACGACATTCATTCGTCTATCGATAATAATAAGCTGAATATTTTGGTTCTCATCGATTATTCAAAAGCCTTCGATAAGATCAGTCATCATCTACTGATTAGCCTATTATCTTATATCGGTTTCTCTATGCATGCTGTGGCCCTACTCAGTAAATACCTCTCTGGTCGTTCTCAATGTACCTTGCTGAGTAATAATAAATCAGATTTCTTAGAAACGCTGAATGGAGTTCCACAATGTTCCATACTAGGGCCACTGCTATTCGTCATCTATACCTCTCAGTTTCCGAAATGTCTTGAATACACCAACATTCACAGTTATGCTGATGATACTCAAATTTATATGGAATTTGAGGAAAGTTGTCTAGATACAGCCTGTCAACAAATAAACGATGACCTCAGTTCCCTAATAGAGCTTTCTAAAAAATACTGCCTCACAATCAACCCATTGGAGTCACAAGTTATGCTCTTCGGGCGTCCAAGTTCACGCAAGCGTTGTGTGAAGGATGTCAACATTTATTTGAACAACACATTACTCCTAGTTAATCAAACAAAAAACCTTGGCTTGATTATCGACCATTCTCTTAGATTCAATACACATATCACACATTTCATAAAGCGTGGTTTTTGTAACCTCAAATCTATTTACTCCAATAAAGATATACTCAATGGAAAAACAAAAAAAAAATGTGTGAATCAGTTGTACTTTCCTATGCTAATCATGCTGATGTGGTGTATGGACCTAACCTATTACAGAATGATAAAAGAAGACTGCAAGTTCTACAAAATGCTTGCCTCAGATTGATTACTGGTACGCGTCGTAGAGAACATATATCACATCATTTAAAGACTGTGGGATGGCTGAATATGGAGGCCAGGCGTATACTTCGTGCTTGTTCAACCTTTCATAAGATAATATTGACGAAAGTATCTATATCGCAAAATCAAATTTCGTACAGATATACACAATTTGAACCTCAGATTCAGGAACCAGCTAACACCTCCCCAGCACAAGACTTCGCACTATCGTAGCTCTTTCTCTTATTACATCACCTGGCTATACAATAGGTTACCGAACTCGATTAAGTGTATACCTTGTTTTCGATTCAAATCTACTTTGAGAAAATCTCTCTTATCGAATGAAATCCCTAATCTGGTTTAAAAGTTCAGGAGCTAATTCTACTCAAAATCGTTACATTTGTTTATATTGTATGCTTGTAAATTTATTGTTTATATTGTATTCTCACATGTGTATATATTGTAGTTTTTCATAATAATATGTGTATGTGCTCTGCCTATGCAAGCATGTACACATCTTCTGGTTGGATGGAAGAGCATAACCTGACTATGACACTTGTGTCATAGATGGGGAATGAATCCTGCCATTTGATAGGGTTATTTTTAATATATATTTATATACTTTATTTTTGTGCACGATCCCTATCAATAAAATCTATTATTATTATTATTATTATATATAGAAAAATGAGCTATCTTAAATTGTTCCAAATTAGAAAACAAATTATTTTTCCTTTCGATCTTTCATAACAGTTCATTTACAGGATGGTCCGAACAGTCATTATCCAAACCTCAACTCAGCAGAAAAAATCAACCAAATATATTCATGTTACGGATGGAATTATTGTCCGATAGCTATTTAATGAAAACCTGTGATAACGTTATCGAAAAACACTACATTGTTTGATTTTCACCAGAGAGTTCACAATACCACTAGATACTATAACACGCCTGTAGCAGCTATTGTAAAGTGAAGCACGTGAAGCGGTTTTGTAATTGTCGAGTGAAAATCACCCAATGAAATGTTATTTGATTACAGATAACTCCAAACATTGAATTGAATTGAACCGATACTTGAAAATCCTTATCAAGAAATATATATATCAAATCAAATCATTTATTTCCTTGAATTGACAAAAAATGTATAGGAAATAGTCATTATATACGAAAGTACAATACAATAGGGGACAAAACAAAAAATGTATAAAAATAAATATGAAAAATATACACAGTAGTAAATCACATTGTCGCATTTAAAAAGTCAGTATAAAAATATCTTCCTAATAGAAACGACTTCAAACTCTTTTTAAACAACGAAAGGCTACATATTGACTTCAATTCCTTTGGTAAACAGTTATAAATTCTTGGTCCTATGCGTTTTGGTGCACTTTGAGTTATCCTATACTTAGCTGCTCTAACGTGTATCATTTGCTTTTGTCGAGTGTTTTTATCGTGAATATCGCTATTGAGAATGAATTCATTCCTGTTAGTGAAAACATAAACTGACAACTCATAAATATATAGTCCAACCAGAGTTAAAATTTCGTATTTAGTGAAAATCTTCCTGCATGAATACTGTCGAGGAACATTACAAACAGCGTAGGATAGCTTTTTGTTGGATAAATACGTTCTTGCTCATTGCAGAGTTGCCCCACAGACATACACCGATCTATATCGAGAATATTTCTCAAGTTATTGAAAAGATAAGTTAATGAGCTCAATTTTGAAACTGATTGATCACAGTGCACATTCCAAGAAAGACTCTCATCCATCTGAATTCCTAGGAATTCAACAGCATCATGGGTGCTTCTCAAAATATAGTCATTTACAGTCACCTGAATGTCATCGGTTTTATTCTGATAGTTATGAAAACGGATAAGCTGAGTTTTTTTTACATTAAAAAACAGGTCGTGACTATTGAAATAGTTAGAAGCTACATCCAGAGTAGATTCACATTTTTGTGTCAATTCATTCGTCGCTTAGGCAGATATCACTAAACTAATATCATCTGCATAGGCAGTAACTACAGAATATGGTATTTTCCTGTCTACATTATTAATATATAGTAGAAATAAGAGGAGCCCAAGTATAGACCCCTGGGGTACTCCCAACTGGACCGACCTCATTTCTGAGGTTGAAAATGAATAAACATCACCTCTGTCAAATTTGAGTGAGACACACTGTGTTCTGTTGCTGAGAAAATATGAAACCCATGAATGTATCGCAGTGTCCTGTACGATTTTCACTGACAATGGTTTAACAAAACCGCGACACGTGTTCCGCTATACAATAGCTTCCTGTAGCAGAATGAAAAAATCTCTTATCGTATAGTGAACCACGTGTCGCGGTTTCGTAAATCCATTGTCAGTGATACTTTTGTAGATATCTTTAATTTAATATCGCTTCTAGTTTTCGACAATTTCAAACATTTCAATTGATTTTATGAATTCATTTTTGTGAATTCGTCATTTGTAGATGACGAAGATGTAAATTATCTATTGTTTGAATCTGGTCGACTAAGGGCAATGTGTGGTAGTAGTTCAACATTTAATTGTTTCGACTATTCAAATTCTCAAAAATCTGTTATAAAAAACTAAATTATTCGATAGTGTGAAACGAATAAAAAAAATTGTTATGTTAATGAAAAAAAAAGTGGAATTCATTTCAATTTTGTTTGAAGTTCATGGATTTTTTCATATCTTTCCAATTCTCACTCTCTGAACTAATTTGATCAGTTTTTCTTCCAATACTCCTTTGATATTTTCACATATTCCATTATATGCCATCAATTTCACAATTTCAATTTGTTTATATGAAAAATTTTTCAATTTTACATGCGATGAAAACATGATTAACGTGAGGGAGCACAGTATCCATGAAACTCAGTACTTCAAAAATCAGCCATCGACTTTAATTGAAAAACGAATGAGTGTGTTCGGGAGATCTCCCAAACGAGTCATCACCATGACATACGTTTTATATTTTTGTGTTTCCTCAAAGTCTGATATATAAATTGTTAGATTTTACCGGGCTATTCATTGCTATTGACGACTACATGCAAATTGTTGTTTTCGTTTGTAAATTTGTTTTCTTTTCATAAAGTGTGTTCTTCATTGATAGGATGCACGAGACCATAATGAAGATGAGGAGAAATGATAAATGAAAATTTTTGAATATAGGTACTGTTCACTCTACATACATCCAAATGGTTTTATTTGATGTGTTCCACTGTCCATGATGAATAATATTGAATAGACCACCGTAGCCCAGCATGAGTCTTGAATTCCGGGGTAACGGTTTCCACTTTTTCTAGAATCTTCCGCCGTTACCAATACGTCCCCCGCCGGTTCCGAAACGAAACTTGCCTGTTCCAACTGTCACCACCAAGGTAAAAAGAACGCCCAACAACAAGCCTGCTGAACCTCCCCCATTACCACCCACACCGAAATGTCGAGCCCTACCCAACAACCCTTTTGCCGACAAAGCGAAACAACCTCTTCGCCAACAAGTTTCTGCCGAATCCAACAACATCAACCACGTCCGAAAACTCGACGTGAATCGGAATTCCTGTCCCAAGCAGAATGGCAAGTCTCCCGCCTTCCCGTTCGACAGCGCCAACTCCGCACAGAACCTAGACTGTAACAAAATGCCCCCAGCACCCATAGGTCCACCCCCTCCAGCACCGAAATCACACAAAACTAACATGTCATCGAATAAGGTGCCGCCGACTCAACAGTCTCATGGGAGAGGCTCCATACGACAGGACTCGAGTGTTTCCAGCGACAGTTTCAGTCAGACGTCCTCGCCAAGCTACACGACGAAAACCATGGAAACACCTCTGCTTCCCCCACGGACCCCTATCAAGCAGCAAAATGGCGGCTTGATTCAAAAAGTCAAAGATATGGAAGAAGACGCCAATGGCAATTCCACTATCACCAAAAGCGCTTCTACACCTGCCAGTTTACAGACGATCGTCAGGTTTCACAACGGATCAAATATGTCGCTTCATCATAGGGTGAGTATGCAGGCTGAACTCAAGTTCTCCATTGGGATTTTCTTAACATGATAGATAAAGTGGAAGTGGGTTTCAGTATATAAATCATGACTTCTATGGATCATCTGAAGCTTTTCGGTTCTATTAATCTTCTTGAATATGGTCTTCTTGAAGCATATTGAATCCTTGTAGATCCATTTGTTAAGTTTAAAGGACAAGTACACAAGCATTGTGCTAGGCACATCGGAAACATCGACTGGTTTGGTTGTACTATACATTTTTCCCCCGACCATCAAAATAGCAGAACAATCAGCAAGTCGCCCCAGAACTTCTGGGCACACTCGTGACAATCCTTGATAGGGAAAAAAATTCATCTCGTGTAAAATTTTTGGGACTGTTTCTTTATTGGGGTACATATCATCCGTGAGAAAGGCTCTTTCCATGATGTTCCATGACGTTTTCGAAAAACTCCTTTAGTATTCTCAGAAAAAATCTTGGAAAATGACAATGCTATCGATTCCTAGCGGAAGTAACGCTGTGACTCGAACGAAGGGAACCATACTGCGTATATTGCAATTAAAGACTTCCCATCTCAAACCTTTGGAAGCTATTCGTATTATTGGAATAACGGTAACCTCAGTGTTGAGTAATTATTGAGAAGTGACTTTTTACATCGATTGAGATATTATTGCACTTGATTTGACTTCGAATACTAAAATCTAGCTTTTCTCAGCCGCCTTAGAAGAAACCCTGGAAATTCCTACTTTTCCCACCACTAAATGGTGGTGTCTTATGCTACGTTCGAGTTGAAGCCCGATCGAGCGAGCAGGGCAGGGCGAGTGGATTAACGGGGCTTTCAATGCCATTGAAAATAAAAGAACAGAACTCGCCCCGAGTTCCAGAAGAAATGCGATAAAGTTATTGAGTGCGCGCCCGGGTCGTTTTGGGCGTCAACTCGAACTCAACTATAGATGTATTTTTACCTAAGAAAACCTACAATTTGACTCATTTGAGATGTAGATACCTCTCCAGTCTTTTCCTGGATCAAACTCGATTTCAAAAAAACTCATGATGAAATGCCAGCAAAACAGATGCATCTGAACACATTATCTGTCTGTTTTCGAAATTCTAATGAAAGGACTTGAACTACATCTTAATTTAGATAGTTGTTATTCATCGAAAAAATATTTCAGATCATCAGGGACATACGTCGACCTTCGTCTGTCTATGCGCATAGACTAAAATTCAGATTTGCTCAACTAGTAATCAACGCTATAGCACTTTTTGCTATAGGTGCTGGAATGGCTGTTTATTTCAAAGGTTTGTATTAGTATAACCATTCTTATAGTTTCGATGATGACACTGAGAGGATATTTGCTGTTGCCAACTATGACATGTCAAAAAAACTGTTGAAAACACAATTTTTCATGAAAAACTATCCAAAAATCCTCGCTTCATTAATCTGATATCGACTCAAATGACACATGATTGAAAGTTCAATGTTTATGACTTTGAAGCTATGATGCTGTGAGAAATTTAGTATGGAAATTGTTGAGAACATCAAACACCTTCTCGCATTATGAACAGAATCAAAACCTCAAATGAACATTCTTCTAACTCTTACAGATCAAGAGGAGAAAGGTAATAGGTGATGCAATATAATTCAGATTTGAGAAAATGATATTCTGAAGATCCTATCAAATAATTGTAGCTCATAAAGTTCTCATCAAAAATATTGATATCGAAAATATAAATTTCTTGTACCCTTCAACCCCCTGGCAACTTTTTAACCCTCACCCCCAACTTTTCCGTAAAATGAGCCTCAATCAGCTCTTTGTTCTCATAGACAAAAACGCGTTTTCAGTGGAACAACGCAAACAAGGGAAGGGGGGTAAATAACAGCATGAAACATCAATGAATGAAATTATACTGCAAATTGTAGGTATGGCATCGATACGATTCTTGGAATAGAATGGAAAAATAATTCCTAGAATAATTGAGTTATTTTCAACAGATAACCGCTATTTCAGATATTTGATTTTGATTACGATTCATTCGTGGAATAAAAATGCAGTATCAGAGCACATATATCTGTGATATATTTGGAACGGATGGGAAATTCCAAGCCAGTAAGATGAACTTGTGCCTCACTTAGGTGAGGGTTCAGCGACCTGTTGGGCCCTTTTCTTGAGTTCTGCGAATTTATTTCATTCGAATAGAATGTCATTGAGCGATATGGGATAGAGGTGAACACAACATCAATTCCGAATACGGATTTAAATGGAGAATACAGCCCCTGGTGGAAGGTGATACTGCGATTATTTCGTAGAACAGAAGTGACCGCCAGAGTGATTAATACTAACATCAATTGTGAAAAACATAAGGAATGATAAGTTGATATATAGGTGCTTTTCATAGTCTTCTTCGTTTCTTCGCAACTTTCAACGAAAGCATTATATGAGCATACAGTGGCGGATCCACGGGGGGGTTTTTGGGTCCGGACCCCCCCTCCCATTGGAAAAATAATAGATTTTTTTTATTTTTATCGGCTCCTAATTTCTAAATTTTGTTAGGGAACGAAAAAATGTCACATGACCAAGACAAAAAAATAACATAGAACACATTTTTTTGCTTTAAAATTGAAGAACTTCAATAATTATTATTACATTCCATTGAAAACTAAAGAGCAGGCTACATTTAAGCATACTAAATTTTCATTTTTCAACAACCAATTTCATCAATTTTTTCAATTCAATAATCCTCCAATTCCTAAATAAAATAATTCTCAAGAATTAAAAATAGTACAAACAAGATCTGGATTGAATTTTACCCAAACAAACAAACAAATTTCGCTTGAAATTGTTGGATTAACCGATGGTTCGTTCCTTTTTTTTTCTGGTTCAGTCGGTTCAGACGCTGGATCAAGCCGAGTAAAATATGAAAATAGAGTCCTCCTTATGTTATAGGTTCAAAATGAAATGCTTCTTTTTTAACTATCAAATTGCAATTTTTCTCGATGACACTTTAAAGAAAATTGACACTTGTCAGGCTCATCGAGGAAAGATTCGAGAAATTTCCGACAGTTCAGCAATATACCTATGAATCTAATAGAGAAAAGTATCATTAAAAGGTGGAATGATATAAATAAAAAATGTTCAATTACCCAAAAAAAATTTGTTGAAATAATTAATTTCATTTTCAACTCAAGTTATTTCTCTTTTGAAGGTAAATACTATAAACAAATTCTTGGTACACCAATGGGAGCTACTATTTCTCCTATTCTAGCACAATATGTAATGGATGATCTTTTGGAAAATACACTTCCTAAACTAAGTTTTGAAATTCCTTTTCTAAAGAAATACGTTGACGATATCATTTGTGCAATACCTTTTGACAAATCTCATGAAATTCTTGATGTCGTCAACAGTTATAATCAAAAACTACAATTCACTATCGAAATCGAAAATAATAACACCCTACCTTTTCTTGATACAAGAGTTATCCGTAGAACTGATAATTCCTTGATCACTGATTGGTATATCAAACCTACTAACTCAGGAATATATATATCAATTACTACTATTTTCATAAAAAAACAGTAAAAATTAATTTGATAATCTGTTTAAAGAACAAAATAGAAAAATTAGTACACCCTTCTCTCAAACAAAAAAATCTCAGATTCCTCAGAGACATATTATTCGAAAACTCTTATACTAAAAAACTTCTTAATAAAATAATTTTCAATACTGGTAGTAATACAGATTCTGATATAATCAACAAAAATGTATGTGATAACAATTCACCTATCACTTTCACTTATAAATCTATACCTGATCTTGGAAAATTATCTTCAAATATCATAAAACTTTTCCATAATGAACAAAATATCGAAATATGCCAAAAAATATCAAAACTATAAAGAACTTAAATACTAAATTAAAAGATAAAACTGACACAACAAAAAAGTCAAATGTAATTTATAAGATTCCTTGTAGCAATTGTGACCTAAATTATATTGGAACAACGTCTAGAATTCTTAATGATAGAATAACATCTCATAAAAGTGATATAAAACTCAATAAGAAATCATGTGCATTAGCACAATACACTATAGAAACAGGACATAAACCAAATTACCCCAATACCAAAATTTTACGTACAGAAAAAAATATTTCCAAACGCCTTTTTTTGAAATGGTCGAAATAAATAAATCTTCAAATTATATGAATAAAAGAAATGACATTGATAACCTCAGCAACATTTACAGTAACTTACTGGAACTACATCAAAAACGTAATAATTGAAATCTTCTCAATCAATACATCTCTCTGTAGAATTGATGATCAAATCATCATAGACGTGAAAAATGACATATGTGAGGATATGACATTTGTCAAAAAAAAACAATTTTACAAACATGTATACAAATTTTTTACCAATTTATGTTTAATTCAATATTTTTACACCATTATTACTGTAAGTATAGTTAATAATATTGATGAAAAAAAAAAAAAAAATTATAGGCCCTGAAGAAGCTTCACAATAGAAGCGAAAGCTTGGCAAAGTAAGACAGAACTTTTCATTTGGACTGACTGAGAGACCCCGCTATCCATTTCAGTATATATATATATATATATATATATATATATATATATATATATATATAAAGCGAAGGGTAGTCTTGACTGACTAGTTAAGGAGAAATACGGAATGTTGTTTGGGGATGCAGTCAAATTACTGGGCTGTTGTTTAAAGAATACTCTTTGTTATCTGGTCGAGCTTTCGAGAATGTTTATTCCCTTTATCAAGACATCTACAAAATTTTAATCATTATAAAACAGTTGTAAAACATTAAGAAAGTGTACTTACTAACGTGAGGTTATAGTAAGAAGTCAGACGTAAAATGAGACACAGAGAACTGATACTTTTCCTCATTCGAAAAAGAGTCACACATTGCATTCAACATTACATATATATGTATAAAAACTTATATTAATTAAATTTTTGAAAAATTAAAATTTCACCGGCACGTGCTCGGAGGTGATTACCAAAGGAAAGGAAAAATTTGAAAATTGATAATTGACATTGACATATGAAAAGACATTTGAAGTTTTAAATTTTGAAAATTGACAGAGACAAGCCAGGCTTACCAAAAGGTACACCAACAAAACATGACCAAAATCATAAAACAAAGTGTAAAAATTGAATTAAGTGTAAAAATTGAAACTGAGTACAGTGCTGCCACTCTCTCCCAACTGACGTGAGTAGTTTTCGACAGCCCCAGCACTGCGCCCAAAAATTCAAGAACTCTACCTGTTATTTTGGGGAACTGGACTATATTCTTAAATTGGAGCTGATTCCTCCAGTTCCCCAAAATAACAGGTAGAGTTCTTGAATTTTTGGGCGCAGTGCTGGGGCTGTCGAAAACTACTCACGTCAGTTGGGAGAGAGTGGCAGCACTGTACTCAGTTTCAATTTTTACACTTAATTCAATTTTTACACTTTGTTTTATGATTTTGGTCATGTTTTGTTGGTGTACCTTTTGGTAAGCCTGGCTTGTCTCTGTCAATTTTCAAAATTTAAAACTTCAAATGTCTTTTCATATGTCAATGTCAATTATCAATTTTCAAATTTTTCCTTTCCTTTGGTAATCACCTCCGAGCACGTGCCGGTGAAATTTTAATTTTTCAAAAATTTAATTAATATAAGTTTTTATACATATATATGTAATGTTGAATGCAATGTGTGACTCTTTTTCGAATGAGGAAAAGTATCAGTTCTCTGTGTCTCATTTTACGTCTGACTTCTTACTATAACCTCACGTTAGTAAGTACACTTTCTTAATGTTTTACAACTGTTTTATAATGATTAAAATTTTGTAGATGTCTTGATAAAGGGAATAAACATTCTCGAAAGCTCGACCAGATAACAAAGAGTATTCTTTAAACAACAGCCCAGTAATTTGACTGCATCCCCAAACAACATTCCGTATTTCTATATATATATATATATATATATATATATATATATATATATATATATATATGTATATATATATATAAATTCTGAGTTATAGACCCTCCCCTTGACCTGATCCTGGATCCGCCACTGTGAGCATAATATGGACGAACTCAGTAGTTTTGCAGAGATCAAATAAGGAACACATTCCCAGTCACTATCATTTTTCTCAATCAGTCGAATTTCTGTTCTCCTCATTTTATGAACCTTTTTCAATGATAACTTTCACTTTTATATCCAGAATCTCGAAGCTGTATTCTTGAGATGAATCTGTTTACGCCTTAGTGTTGTGTCGTAGTTCAACACATCAGCTGTATATCTCTCTACGCAATGCTATTCGAATGGAATCGAGTCCGTACGACTCATGATTATGGGCTTTGGTAACTCCACCAGTTTTTTCAGAGTTCGCGAAGGCTGATACTCGATGATCCATGTTTTCAGAAAGTGAGGGTGGCTTATTGACATACCTCTCATCTCAGGCTCTTGAAGAGTTTCACTGAATCAACAATGACTATAAGTTGAGATCGGAGACAGTAATTTGAGGTTATGATTCGAACTATCGAGATGATTCACACGATTAATAATGGAATGAAATACGTTCCAGCCTATCCCACATCTGTGAGAATAGTCAACAAATCAATCAACGTAACGACAACTCCAATCGTCATCGAAAAAAAAAGTGATAACCCAGCTCCCGGCATCTGTCTCACGGTCATCGTGCAGTTCTGCAAGCAGCATGGAATACCTTACAATTTCACCGTATTCCCCAACTACATAGGTCACTTCGGTCAAAGGGACGCCGAACAAGAACTAGAAGTGTACGAGGCCGTGGTTGATGTCAAATGTTACGAATTGGCAGCGCTGTTTTTGTGTTCGCTCTTCGTACCGAAATGTGGACCTTTAGGAGGAGTGGTACGACCATGTAGGAGTTTGTGTCTAGGTGAGTAGAAGTATATCTTGCGATATACCTATCCAGCATCCACCTCTATTTCTCTTTCCACGGCTGATAGAATGTAGTAAATTGTTTTTTTTAATACTTCCAACTAGGTACGTGATTCCAAATGGAAGAGCTTTGATATATATTAGGGATATTTTGAGGACAGATTATCTAGAATTGAATGAGATCGAAACAGTTGAAGAAACTCATTCATTCATTTGATAACGATGATTTAATTGATAATTTGAATCGAAACAGTCCTTGTGGAAACCCATTAATTATCAATGTTGATAAAATAATTTTTACTATCCCCCCCAAAAACAGGTTCGATGAAATCATTCAATACTAGTCGGCTTAAAATTTACGTATCAGTTCGGATTTGTTATCTGACAATTCGAGATATCGATTATTTTCAAATCCTGAAATGTCCTTTCAAGAAAATTCATCAAATTATATTCATATAAATTTAAAGTTGATTTTATTTATACAAATTTGTCCTATGTGTACCTATGTGATGTTTCTATACTAATATCCACTTCTATTTATTTCTTTTATTTATATACATCTATCTAATAACGTTTTACTCTTTTTTATTTGTAGTACCACGCTGTTGGTGTGCAAACTTATTTGAGGAAATAAAGAACTTATTATTATTTTTATTATAATACCCTTCACACCGTATCCATATTAGCAGGTCTACATTGATTCTCGAAAAATTAGAGCCACGCTGCATGCGAACTATTCATAAATCTTTTTTTTTTGTAGAAACAAAAAGGCGCTGTGGGTTTTTCCTAGACGTTTTCGGTTTGGCATTACCGGAATACTTAGACTGCGAACTCTTCCCAGAATCAATCAACCCCAACCAGTGTGTGGGACATCATGAGGTGAAACAAGCAAAACTGCACGAAGCACGACCAGGTGAGATGCATCCCTTTTTTTTGTCTTACAATGTAGTTCTATCGTGCAACCATCGAGAAGCGACCAAAAAAAATGGTGGGATGAATGATTTTTTGACAGTCAAGAGGAGTAAATAATACCATAACCATAAATAATGTCCGTTCACAGTACTCTTTTTGACTATCGAAAATCAATCCTCATTTTTTCCAAATTACAGTACGCTCATCAATTGCTTCAAAGTTGAATAGGGACAATGTATTTATGATAGTTTTGGTGGTATTGAGCCTTCGTCAGTATGAAATTTTGATGAACTAACAAATATATCACAGAGCAGATGACGCGATGCACGTAATCACCAGTGGCGGATCCAGCTCTGATTTTAGGGGGTGGCGTACCGAACGAGTTGTCTACTTTCAGCCTTAATTTTATATCTCTTCTCAATTTTTTTTATTTCCGCCGGATTTCTCAAGGGTAGAGAGAAAAGCATTCCTCCCAACTAGAACAGAAGAATCTTATTCTTGGGCACGTTAACTCATGAGAGTGACATTTCGGTTGGGAAAATACTCGTCACGAAAAAGTATAAGCTGATTTTATTTTGTCCGAAGAATCATCAATAATAGCCATTTTTCACCAAAGATTCGATATTCAGACTAGTGAATTGTTGGTCAATTCCTTTTTCAACCCCCCACAGTAGCTCGATGTTCCACCAGAACGATCGAGATGGTATCAATACTCCTGTAACATAGGTAATTAAGAAAAACACCACTAGCTTCTTCAGGCGTTCCATGTTACTACATTTCTGTATAAAACTCGATTCAGTGTTGAATAGCAAGGAATTACATTTCCGCGAGCGTGCACCAGAAATGAATATATGCTGTTTTCATTTCCTGAAGTTTTGAGTTCATTCATGAAGTTCACGACGCGCCGTGCGATTATAGAATATGTATTTCTCAATAGAGCATTTTTGTGTTGGAGATGCACTGAGTTTGTTATTTAACGTACAAAATCGGTGAATTATAATGTGAAGTGGAACCGCCAAGAGTGCGTCAGAATGAAGGAAGTTCCATTTAATAAAATACGTTCTTGAAAACGGATCTCTAGAGAGGCAAAAAAATGTGTGTTCTACATTCAAAACCACACCACACATATTTCTAAAATGATTTCAGAGTTAACAAATCTCCTGCTCTCATGCTTTCAATATGGTTATGACATTGTCTATAATCATTTAGCCATCAATCAATTGCACTTACCTACTGATAAACCTCAGAGAAATTCATCTAAAACGTGATATGAATTCATTTTTAATTAATTTCAGTAAATATGAGATTCCATCAACCTCGTGTCTCATGATTTTTTGTTTCTGTTGTTGTTATTGTGTCCGTTGGAAATTGTATCACGATACTCAAGCTGATTCAGCTATGTTCTCAAATACGGATCGACAAGATATACGAGATTTGGAAATAGAGTAAGTACCTACTGCGTTTATCAAGTTTAAGATGAGCATTCACCGAAATTTCTCGGGAGAATCTCGTTCCTGTTGTTGAGACGTGAGAAGGACTTATCTGCAGTTGAAACTTAGGCTGAATTTCATTCACATGGCCCCATGTGTTCACGACAACGATTATGAAGGATCATGTTCATGACGAGAGTTGAAATATCAAAACAATCGGTGGTCAACAGCATCAACTGCTCTTGTTGAAGAAATCACGAAAATACCACGTATGCACAGCGTAAAACTGAACCAAGCAAAATCACGTAGTTAACACTTGGGCATTGGGTAAAAATGAACATTCTCCCCTGTACATCAATCCAAGGTAGATATTTCTCCTTGTTGAAAATACATTTGCTTGCAGTTCCGCCTCTCTTCTGTCATGCTTATCAAGCAAACTGTCCATCGGAAGTGACCACAGGAGGGCAATTCCTGCTGACTTTGAACGTAACAAACAAAGGATATATTTCTTTACGAACTTAAGCAAAAAAATTGTTTATCTCGAAATTTCACTGACTTACATTTCTTCCGCCGTTCTTTCTCAAACCCAGATGGGTTTGTTCCTAGGCAGAGGTGGGAATAACGGATACCTATGAGATATAATCAGAATGAAAAACTCATTCATTAAAAAACGAAACTAAAATATCAAACATAGTCCAACCTCTACGTAGGCAAATAATCACGACATGATTTGGGAACTTCATCAAATTTGTCTATTCGTTATGCCCAATTGAAACCCAATATTTATTCTTTGCAAATATGTATTTCTTGTTAATAACATTATTTCAAGAGACTGTGGATAACATAGTATGCAAACCTTGGCGAAATTCAACATTCCTATCTTGGAAAATTGCTCACTTCGGCCTTCGACTCGGTAAGCAATCGAGAGAATTGATCAATTTTTCTCCTCGGTATGTACTTTACTGTCACAAAAACTAGAGGTATCTATATTTTTGTGTACTTCCCCAATATCTGATGATTACTTCTTCTTCAAAAACCATGCGAAGCGATCACTCCGCACGTCACACGTTGTAGAAATCGCACGCGAGAAGCGTGAAATGCTACGAAAAAGGAGCATAGCGACGGAGATGATTACCTCCGCGTTTTCGCCTGTCCTACCGTTTGATCACCGGCAAAGCCGTGGGTAAATAAAAAGAAAAACCCGAAGATTACTGAATCCTGTTTGTATTTACCAACTGTATTTATCCGAAACTGATTATGCGATTCGTTAGGAAGCAAAATGAATATTCGTTTAAAATTCCACTGAATCGCAGAATGCTTTCATTCATCTCTTCCTGTATTCCATTTGAAACAAAACATCGAAATGCATAGGAAAAAGGTCATTCTGACATAAAAAAACGAATCACCACTTAATAATAGATAAGACTTGTTCTAGAGATCAAACTGACATCAAACTTTTGCTTGAAAGTGGTTGACAATGTTCCTTGCTGAACGGTAATGGTTCGGACTTCCATTGTCTATATTTTTAACTCTATTGAAACCTGTTGCTAGGAACGGAAAGATTAAAATACAAATCAAGTGAGAAAAAAATCAAATCAAAATCAAATTTTTGGTCAATGATGAAATTAGGGATTGATTGATCAAAGAAAATACTGTTGTTACAAAAAATCGAGATTTCGAATATGAAATATAAGTCAAAAAATTATTTAAATAACGAAATGAATGAATTAATATTGTGACAAGAAAATTGAGGTATCGAATATGAAATACTAGTCAAAAAATGTAAATAAAGAAATTGAATGGAATATTTTGAAAAAATGAAACCAAGTTTCAAGTTGAGTTTATTCACGACGTTTCGGTTGCTGGTGTCCGCAATCGTCTTCGGGTGATTACTGACAATATTTCGAGGTGTGGTCGGTTATCAATCCCTCCGATTTCCCTATGGTGGGTGAAAGGGTGCTACTACCAAGGAGGCGAGCGGGTGCTACTAGTAGAAGTGTGCCGATCTATCTTTAGCGGGAAATGGATGTATTGGCGCGAGATTCTCTCTCATCGAGCCGCAGCCGGTCCATGCCTTGGATAAGCGGCCTCTACACATTCCGGATCTCCAAGCTGGCATGACTTAATGCGTCGTTGTTGAGGATGTAGGCGGCTTCCTTGAATTTCCTCTTGAACCAGTGCTCCTCCTTGTGTATGACCTCGGCTTCAGACTATTTGATGCTGTGATGGTTTGTCCAAACATGCTCCGCTATTCCTGATTTCGTTGTTTCTCCTCGTTGAGTGTTTTTCTTGTGTTCGCTTATTCTTACTTCCAATGGTCTTTTGGTTTCTCCGATGTAGGATTCGCCGCACTCGCATGGTATCCGGTAAACGCAGTTGTTGGTGTCGCTGTTTTTTTTGATTTGTATTTTAATATTTCCGTTTCTAGCAACAGGTTTCAATAGAATTAAAAATATAGACAATGGAATTCCGAACCATTACCATTGACATCAAACTGATATTACCTGAACTAGACGCGTGATTGGTTAGCATCTTCAGGAGAAGCAAACGATACCCAATCTGAAGACTAAGATTAGTTATTCATTATATCTAACAATCCAAGGTAGTGCAGGCAAGGCCTGAATGGAAAGGTTCCTCCCGGTTCGGCCAGGACTTCATCTGTTAATTACTTCGAATAATTTCTCAGCATTGAACTCAATAGCGAGCTAGATGGGATAGGCCTCTTGTCATTATTCATATCATTCTCACATTTTGCTGATTCTATACTCTTCAATGCTTTGAACATCTTCGTATCATGCACACACTCGTTCAGTCCCAGGATGTTTTCACCAATTCTGTGATCTTTGTCCAGAAGAATGGACAAAGACATTGGTATTTTCCAACCCTTCATCTAGTTTATGACAAGCAATTCCTCCACTGGGCAGAAAAACAGTTTTCCGCCTCCATCCGAACACTGTGAGAAAAGTGTAGTCAATTTTAACTACAAAATGACTAAAACTTTTGTGAAAATCGATCCACTTCAGTTTTTAGTGAAATTAACGAAATATATTTTTTGATAATTACAGCAAGAAGAATTGTTGTTGATATCAACAGAATTAGATATTGTAGAATTTAGCAATGTAATTTTTTGTTGATTTTCTTTTTTGTATTTGTTAAATGAACATAATGTGTTGTGGTAATTACAACTCAGATTCTGCTTCAGAATGAACAAGTTTCAGTAGAAAGTACACTTATGTTGATGAATGAATAAAAATGTTTTGCTAATTTTACAACTTTCATTTCTGCATACAGCGAGGAGTTAAAATTATTCAACACAAAATATGTGGTTCACTAACAAAATGATTTGCAAATTTAATAAACTATTTTGTTTGAAGAACTATACGATTTAATTAGATCAACAAGATATTATTCCTAATATTCCAATGGGTTTTGTTAGTCGAACATGATAATTTTGCTGATTTAATCATAAAAACTAGTTGAGTCAACGAAACCTGCGCTCATCATTAACATATTGACGGTGTACTTTAGGCAAAATTATTGATGTGAAAATGATAATGCTATTTGTACAACTCGTACAAAAGTAAATTATACTTCTACCTGAAAATCTCGCTGCCAGACATTTTGATTACAACTAATATTTAAAACCTATACAGATATTTCCTGAGTTAAAATCTATCAACTAAATCACATCTGTATATCACAAAAAATGAGTACGCCTCATGATTCGATAAAAAGTGAAAATCATTGCAATGCTGAGTGAATTTGATCAAAAAATCACTTGTGACTAAACTTGAGCTTGAAATTAAAAATATAATATAATTACTCTCTGTATCACTAATACTTGAAATTGTTACTAGTCTATAACAATATGAATTGGTATATGCCTTTATTGTAGTACAAAAAGAGGAAAAGAAATCGAACAACAATTCTGTAGCTGGAATATCATTTCTTGGCCTCATTGTAGGGAGCAAAATTGTACTTTTTCTCCCTTGGGAATAGAAGTAAATGTTACGTTTGATACGTCATGAATGAACTAACTAATACGGCATTGACGATCTAAACTGAAGTCTATTATATAGTTATAAATATTACGGTTTAGAAGAAGCTAAGATATTTCCAAGAAGTGAATATATTAAGAAAATAAAAGTCAAATGTGAATTATTATAATAGACCCCCAGCAATATGCTATATTTCTGATTCCGCAAAAGTCTCCTAGGAGTCTTAATAGCACAACGACTTGATGGAACGGACGTTGTTGATAGATCAGAAAGCTAATGTACGTGTTGGTTCAAGTCCGGCGCCGAACTTTTTTTTTCCTTTTTTTGTAGGTTCTTGTGATTTTGGGAATTTCAGGAGCATGCTATACTATACCTACTTCCTAGTTTTAGTTCTCCGATAAATTTTATTTGTTAGTTTCATGAATATTTCAAATGACTCACCAGGAATGATACAAACGACCTTGTAAAACTCATTGGACCGAAAATATAAACCGAAAAATCCAAACCACAAAAATAGAAATGAACGGTTGATGAGAAAAATGCATCGAAACTTATGAAGTAGAAGGGAGAAATTCACATGAGCAGAA
This sequence comes from Zygogramma bicolorata, assembly GCA_032362365.1. NCBI lineage: Eukaryota > Metazoa > Arthropoda > Insecta > Coleoptera > Chrysomelidae > Zygogramma > Zygogramma bicolorata. The sequence goes on along the minus strand of JAVJAQ010005583.1, from coordinate 736,655 downwards.
ATTGAACAAGAAATGAAAATGAACCCTAAAATATTTCATTCGATTTTTATTGTTTCTATTTCAGTTCAGTTTGATGATCCAGTGAGTTTTTCGCCAGGTTTCAATGAGCGGCATAAAGTGAAGGTTCGAAACAGTACCAGTGATCAGAACTAGTCAAGAATGCCAAAATTGCCGAAGCAAGATGATTTCACCAGCAAATCATTTTGAATCTCTATTCCATTCTCAGATGGAGCATCCAATCAACGACTGTCTCTTCTTCTTTCCATGAAACCTATCCAAAATCCAAACCTGTGAATAATCATTTCAAACGTCTACACCCCAAATTATTTTTTCCACGACAAAGTTGCCTCTTGCCGAATAGGTTTCAGTAATTTTTCATTACCATTTCCCATCCATTCTTCGCAAAGCATTCAATTACTTATACGCAGCCACTCAAATGTCACGAATATATTCTCGTCAGATTACATTTTTCAAGGGATAATGTTGGAACGAAAAAAGGAAAACTCCTGACTCCGTGCTCCGTTCGAATTTCCACAAGTTTAGTGCGTCGTCGTAAAACTTCAATAGAATTATCGAAAATTTACACTGTGAATAAAAGTAAATTGTTCCATGCAACTTTTGATGGCGCGTATCAGAGTTTCCACATTAATGAACAATGAAAATATATCGCCACACGTGGCTCACTTTCGGAAATGATTGCCCTCGTAAATGCACGAAATTTCCAAGTGACATCACATTCCGAATGTTCTGAGTTGAATCGATTGTATGGGCAATAATTTTCCGTAGAGCCGGACATACACGTTGCCGTATTCCGGACACGTTACTGATCACCTACCAGGTATTCAGCTATACCACTGACCTGACAGGGCATACATATTTTTACGACTTCAGGCTCACAGTAAAGGAAAAACCTGTGATGCTTGAGGAGCATAGCGTGAACTAAGAAGAAAAACACAGATCAGTATTTGGGTTCCTCTGCAAATAATTCCGAAGCCTGGTCGTTCTGATAGAATGGCTTGACAGTCCTCCAGGTTGACAACATAGATGTAAAGACTATACTCTCGGGAACAACCATTATTGAACTGCCGAAGGCAGAACGACTCACAATCTTTTACAGGAAATGTTTCTATAACAGGGGGATAAGTCGCCAATTTTTTTGCGATCTTCCATAAAAGTGATTCATTTCCGTAGATGGATCATCATTAACGAAACAGGTGGCTTCTTTTTCACTGGAATTCAGCATCTCCATTGAATGCTCAGGTGTCAGGCTTCACCCGCAGATACCGACTAAGTGTAAGATATCATATTCCCTGCAGTTCCAAATATTTGATTTGCTCAATATTGATTGTCATCTCCATTGTTTATGAAATAACATATGAGAGAGAACTTCACGAGATAATTCCATCATTGGTGATCATATTCATGAAACTGTTCCTTGTGGTACATTGGTGAAAGATAATTTCAGGCATCGACAGACATAACTTTGAGAGTTGTTATAGCTATAAATCAAGAATAGAGTTTCCAGCAAACAAGTTAGTTCATGTATTTGCATCTCACTGTCCGATTGAGATTTGTGTACTACTATTTCCCATAGGTGGGAAAATGAGCCAGAAGTGGAGTTCCTACAAATATCTTCAGCAAAGAACAAAATGAACGGGAACTATTTGATGAATTTGGCATTGTCGATTTCTTCAGTAGCGTCAATTTCCTCATCTTGCTTCAATATACTCCTGTCAATTAGATTTCATCCCCAAAAGTATGCTACTCACTGTCGTACACTATGGAGAGTATTTTTCCCTCTTTTCACAAAGAGAATGGAAAAACCATATACTGATTCTGTCCAATGCGACATATGAAGTTCAGGATCAGGCCCCTTCTTCTCCATAAGTTTACTTGCTACTGCTCGGTATGCCATAGTTACTGCGCATTAAAATTAAATATAATGTGAAATCGGCCAAATCGTAAGTACCTTACAAAAATATTCTCTTTCGAACCACAAATAGCGAACGAACGCTATTTCCCGGCAATACATAATCCTATTTGATCCTTTATTTTCCCAATATTTATGGAAACATTTTATATCGAGGATGCTCCATGAATATTATTTATGGATATTTGTTGTAATTATCAAGGCAAATGTTAACCTGACAGCCCCCAAGATTTATAGCATTTCAATAAAAAATAATGACAGCGAGAATGATGAACTGCTTTGGAAATTAAAACGCAACCGCCGATGTTGTGGAGCGTTTCAATAACAAAAACCGATCAGTAACGAATCCTTGATACCAATGAGGATTGAGTGGATGAAAGGAAATTTTGATGGATCAAAAATTGAAAGGAGCGACAACGATGTTATATCTCGCTGATGATATGGGGAATTGAAACGATTTGGACTCCGAGCGATGTGAACAGAAGATCAATGGAATCGGTGTGGAATATGAAATGAAAGCGTGAATGTTTCATGGATAGTAACCCGGTGGGCAACGACCTCAATGCTGTCGATTCCCAGCTGAACCCATATTGGACTGGTCACACTACCTACTCAGCCTCATCAGGTTCATACGAACAGGAAACCCCTGTAACGCTTGAGAAACTATACTGTGAAAGATGAAATGATTCTGAAAGACTAACGGACATGGAAATACCCATAGGCATGTGCACAATTTATGAGTGAAGCATCATGGATGGCTTGCCTTGGAATATAGTAACTTTGATCTATATTTGGCACCGGATCCGACTATATAATCGGGAACGAATGGTGTAATCCGTTAGTGAACTCCACCTGTTGGATTTGGCTAAAAACTCAGACTCCGTATAGTAAGAATGCGAAGATCTCAATAAACGGGCCCATCGAACAGCGATGCTGTCACAGTTAGTTCCTTTGCCATCAAGAATCGTTTTCAATCTCTTTCAGTTATGGCTGCAACCCCAAAACGAAATCAGAATTTCGAAAACATTGCATTCACGAATCCAATGCCAGACAGCTGTTCCGACCCACCAGGTCTCATCAGTGACACTTGGCTAGACTTGTGAACACAATGCCTTCTGAACTGACTGCCTCTTACAAGACACCTTATAGAAAGTATACGAAGATCTCAATAAACGGGCCTATCGAACAACGATGCTGTCACGGTATAAATGTAAATGTATAAATTACTCGAGTACGGCTGTATTACCAGAGGCCGACGGAATGTATATTTCGTCAACGAATAAAAAATAATGCTTTTCAGGAGAATTTTTGGCATTCGATGCCACATAGTTTCTTCATGACAGAGTATTTATAACCGTGAATCTGAACGTCGACACTCCGTTGAAACAATATTTCCCGACATAAAATTACTAAGTGATGACAGATTGTGAATGGAGTCTCAATAGTTGGTTGAGAGATTTTCATATATTCATTTTTTTCAAAATGGTTCAATCAATTCTTGTTACAATTTTGATGCTTTCTTGAATTTTTTTCTGGATCGTTGTTTCTTTCCGTGTATAACCATTTGATTCTGTGTTTTCCTGTGGACCATTGAATGCTGGAAGGTTGTGATGGATGGTTTTGGTGTGTTCTATGCTAGTCTTACCGCACCCTCATGGTATTCGGTAAACACAATACAAGGAGTCTCCAGTACCGATTTTTTTTGTTAGTCAAACTATTACAAGAGTGCGAGTTTTATTTTTCGCCAATCCTCATAGGTAAGAAAGGGAGAGGATGGATGTACCCTATCTTGCGAGCGGATGTCTGATGCACTATCCACCTCCTTAAACTAACCAATATTTTGAAGATCCTTGCTCATGCAATCCATTTCGTTATCTTGACTGACTTCAGTGTCTAATATATATTTTGACATTCTTGCTATTTTGAATTCCATAGAATACTTCAGGTTATTCAGGTGTTGTAGAAAGGAATCCGAGTCTGTATATGCGTATCAATGATACCTGTGGGACATAAGGAGAAGTGGAGATATGTGTGAGACACCTGTCAACAGGACACAACTCACTATGTATATCTTGATTAGTAATTTGCCTTCACCATGACCTCACGAAGTGGATATTTCTCTAAGATTTCATTACTCGCACATTCAGTTTCTGCAAAAATAACCCTGAATTCGATCTTTTCCTTGCCGACGTAGAAAGACTGACAGGAATGATAAAGAACTTGTATTGAATTGTATCAAACTATGCTTTAGATCGGAAAACAATATTGTAAACCATTACCCAAATAGTCAGTAACCAAAAAAACATCAGTTACTTTGAGAATAACGTTTACCGGGTGCCGCGCCAGTTGAATCTTATATTTGAGAGCGAATGAACCAATTCCGGCCCACATAACTAGAACTTCTGCTTGAATGAGTCATTGCAATGTTTCCCCTCTTTTAGTACCACTAACAGTGGTACCGATATAAGCTGAAATGGTCGAAATTGTCGGTCATCGCCAGAAGATGATTGCAGATCTGATAACTTTTCTTTCTTTTATCTTTGCTAGTTTCAGGATCATGTTTTCAATAATTCGTTCAATATACACAAAGTGAAACGAGATATTGAACACTCTTCATATATCAAGTGCGAGATACTAGAGATCGCTCGATAGGAGTAAAATCTCGACGAGGCTACGGAACGCTTGTCACTTGAACACCGACACAACATCAAAGTAAAATCGAGACAGCGCCGCTATATTATCATTGGTTAACATCGATACCACCCGACTGCGGTGTCAACTCGTTGTGAACACCAGCAGTCTATTGAAAATGGAAATGTATCTATTTTCATGAAAACACCATAAACACATAAATTTCCTGATTTTCCATTAGGTTCGTATCTCTGTTTGCATCGCCCAAAGCCAAATAGCTATAATATTTTGTTTGGTTACGTAAATGTGAATCGATTTTAATGAATGGGGCTCAAAAGGGAAAATGAATACATTTATGGAGGCATCGGTGGAAAGGTGGCTTCATACGGAATCGGGTTCATCAGCTAATCTTTTCACGGGTAAATGCTGCTTGATTCGAAAGTGAGAGTTTTTCACACGATGATGTGTTAGATTCACGAAATGGATAAACGGAAACGTTTGTATTGAGGACGTAGGGAGGTTAAATAACCGACTGCAAATGGAGAGGTCAGCCATAACGAATCCAGAGGCTTGCAGGCTCCAGGTTCATAAGGGAGAAAAATCCCCACAATGTTCACATGCATTATTTTTCTTGTTTTTCCGAGTATGTTTGTGTACTTGACACTAATTCAAGTTCAGTTTTTGTCAGTTGATCATTCACTTGTATATCGTTACCCTTCATTTTGAACCTCGTACTCCTCTTAAAACCATTTGAGTCCCTTTATAAAATGTGTTAATTGACGGTTTGGCATATGTTTTTTCTGGTTCGCTATCAGGACTGTTTCCAACCCGTCAAAAAAAGTCACCCACTTAGGTAATGTTTATGATGTTCCGTAAATCTCTCCCTTCGACAACTGACAAACTCATTTGTTTCAATCCTAGCCAGTACAAACGGAGAACCAGAATAAACATTCACTACTGCATTTATCCACTAGCTCCTAAGTTTCAGCTTAATAGAATGCCAGCTAGTGCTTGAGAAATGAATTCGAAAGACAGGCAGTCAAACTAGATGAGTATCCAAAATATAGCAACCAATGATAGAACACGCTGTTAATCTTTTAATCGAGAAATTGAAATTGATTGGATAAACAGGTATTTCTGTATGAAAAACGTTCTATCAGTCAGCAAATTATCGTTTAGCTCAAATTAGCCTGAAACTTTTTTAGAAATCAATTAGTTCAACACCAAACTGATACTTTTGCACTCAACGCGCGTTTAGCTAACAAGTTTAGCATCTTGAGGAGAAGAAGATTGATACACAAAACATCAATGGTGGAATTTGAAATCTCTTTTATGATAATATCAGTAGATAATGAGGTGGTTGAGAGCACTATATTGAGGTTTTGGAATGGGATTGACATCAGACGCTTTCAATGATGTGTCGGAAGGCTTTGACAAAACGTCTAACGCTTTGTTAAATGCGTCAAACGCTTCGTCGAAACGTCAAACGCTTCGTCAAAAACGTCTAACGCTTCGTTGAAAGCGTCTAATGCTTAGTTGAAACGTCTAACGCTCTGTCAAAACGTTTAACGCACCGTCAAAACGTATAACGTTCCGTTAAAAACTTCTAAAGTTTCATCAAAAGCGTCCAACGTTTTGTCAAAACCTTCTGACGCATCGTTAAACGTCAATCCCACTCTAAAACCGCAAAAAAGTGCTCTCAACCACCTCATTATCTAACTAATATCCGCTGAAATATCGAGGAAGTTGAATTACGGTCAACCTCAGACCCACCAACTGAAAAGAGGTGTGCTCCAATTGTTTCATGGTATGAGTTCCAACATCGTAGCTATGATCTAGATGGTTGACTGGTCTTGTATATACTCACCCTGTTCAAACCCCGCCGTTCAATCGATCACACGTTAAAAGTAAGACTTCGTTAATAATCAGCACACATTACGTATCGACTTTCCGAGGGTTGACGATAGTAGGGGGATGTCAGGTGAACGGAAAAAAAGCAACGCGTTTTGAATCGGGACGATTCGTGTTTCAAGAGTCTTAATACAAGAGAACGCTCAAAAAACTACCGGAGAAATTTATTTTCACAAGTGATAAAATCCTTTTTACAGCTTTTTGGATATTTCAAGAACAAACTGATAAAAATAGAAAAACATTGAAAAACATACTAGTGTAGAGACTGCTAGCCTACCCCGAAAATTCGCTGAACTAAAAAGAAAATATTCCTCCTTATCATACTGGTATATCAATTATCGAGAATTCATCACAGATATATAAAAACCAGCAGGATGTTTGTGATTTCATATTTGGATTCGAGAATAGCTCTGAACACAGAAGCAGGTTTGGCTTCCGAAATATCAACAATACAGATAGGTCCTTTCGGATGAAATTAGTCATTTTTTCTTTTTTTTTTTTTTTTGGCAAGCAAAGTACAAATTATTCTGAAGATGGAGTTTACCGTAGAGGCAAAATGCCATCCATCCACCAGATTGCCGAGGGCTCAAACTCCTGTCAACAAGTGCTGGAGATCTCTAACAACTGGCATATCTACATCAAAGCTGCAACATTATACCTATCGCAAATGACAATAAACCCCAGTCTACTTGTAGATAGGAGGCAATCCTCTATTTTCACGGATTCTCATAGGTTGAAAAATCCAAAATACCAACAACCATAAAGAAATGCTTTCGAAAAATACTCGAGTTATAAGTTCTTCACTCAACTACAAGAGTATACATTTCAAATGAATCGGGCTATAAATGTCATCTTCGTCAATATTCAATTCGAAATCAACTTCAAGAAATATTTTCGAATATTCTGTGTTGTGACTCATCATTATTTTATTGTGTTGAACAAATGGAAATGGTTGTTTGTCAGAACCCTACTAGGTGTAGACTAGAGTGGACTAGGTTAGGAGAAATTCTGATTTCAATTGTTTTGCGTACACCATTATGTCATGAGTGAGTGCTATTTTGATAATAATTCAATGAATGAAACTGATTTTATTAATGGGTGAAATTTTTTTTTTCATTTACACTTTTGTTTTGTATAAGAAAAAACCATTATTTATAAATGGAATAGCATTCTGCAGACGGATTCTAAACTCAATATATACCAAAGGTTATTGTGTAGTATTAATAATGTTGAATAAATAATGAAACCACATAACTAACCGTTTCTGTAGGCCAACTAACTGCCATTATCAAATCCCAACACTGATCAAACTGTATCAAACATGGAAATAATAGTTTGAATTTTAAAATTTACGTCGATTCAAACTAGAACGCAAAATCCATGCTTGAGGGCCTATTGTTCTATTTCGAACAGATTTTGATGATGCCACGCAATGCTTTCCGAAAACAAATTCCAATGCTTGCCAATTAACCGTTTCGATCCCCTGTGAAATATTTCCATATCGGTATCGAATCTGTAAACATCGAAAAACACGTAGCTATCTTCGCACTGAGAAAGGTGTATCAATTCAGTATTCAGCGTTTCCACTCGGTCTCGTCATTTAAATAACTAGTTTTATTTTACAAATATAAATGCTAGTGACAGCTTCGATTCCATAGTCGTTATTCGAATACGAGGAGGTATTTGAACGAGATAAATATGAAATTGAAGATGTTCATTATGGAAATAAGGCCATACTCTTGTGATGCAAAACGCATCAAATAGTAGGGTAGTTGAGGGTAGCCCTATTATTCTAGGACCCATAGAAAACTGAAGCCTTGCATTTTTTCAATCGAATTCGTTGAAAAGTAAATTGGAAAAAGCTTCTGAGAAGAGAATTAGAAAAAAAAGTCATTCATTGTGCGAGATTCGAACTATCGACCTTTCTCGACTACGAATCAACCGCCTATCTATTGGTCTGATTCTCAAGAGATATGTTTTGTATACTTATATGAAAAGCTTTTTATTATGTCGATCACAGCAAAATGAAGTTCTGTCTGGATCAACGCAGTCTCAAAAAGTATGAACTACTCAGACTAATAAAGTATCTATGGACTGTGACCTGCCACAGGGTGATCAATATTGGGACCATTTCCTTTTGTTTTTCAGTAACAATCTAATGAGCATTGATATCGCAGGAAAGTTTACACTCGTGTAGAAACTATCGAACCTCACATACAAATGAACGGTGAGATTGGGACCTTTGGTCTTGAAGTTGAAACTTTTTGCAGAGATCAATTACCCTAACACTAAGCTGATATTGTTCACACTCGATGAGCGTTTCGCACACAAGGTTAGCATGTTCAGGAGAAGATAACTGATACTCAGTGTCAGATGCTTCATGAATATCTCTCAATCGGTGTAGATGACATAAAAAAGATGGAATACTGGAAAAAAAAATGACGTTTGCTTAAATGTGGTTGACAATGTTCCTTGCTAAATGGTAATTGTTCGGACTTCCATTGTCTATATTATTCACTCTATTGAAACCTGTTGCTAAGAACGAAAGGATAAAAATACAAATCAAGTGAGAAAATCGAATAAAAATCACATTTTTGGTCAATAATGAAATTAGGGATTGATTGATCAAAGAAAAATAATGTTACAAAAAATCGAGATATCGAATATGAAATATCAAAAAAAAATCAAATAATGAAATAAATGAAATAATATTGTGACAAGAAAATTGAGGTATCGAATGTGAAATACTACAAAAAATGTAAATTAAGAAATCAAATGAAATATTATGAAGAAATATTGAAACCAAGTTTCAAGTTGAGTGAATCCAACTGGTATTGAGAATCACTTGGGATTCAATACTTTTTTTCCATTGATGTCAGCAAGAGTGGAAGTGATCAACTTCAGGAGAAAATTTGATGGATCATCCAAGCTTTCATATTTTTATTAGATCATCGTAGGTTTTCACAATATACACCCGTCGGTAATGAATCATGTACTCAATTAACTGAATTCGACATATCAAAAGAGGTCCATAAACTCGAATGTTCTTTCACTTCAAAACATTAATCAATCAATTCCAATCAGAGATGCTTCATGAATATCTCTCAACCGATATAAATGTTACGACAAAAATGAAAAACCGGAAAAACAAATTCGAGTAATGAAATAGCAGAAATGCCAGTCTTTATGTCCTCGAAAGCGACGTAAAAGTGGTTATTCACTCTAGAAATGATGAACCGTTTCGACAAAGATTCGAGAGTTCTCAATCTTATACAGTTTTATATTTCTCCCCATTCTGAAGTAAATCCGCTTACGTTCAAAATAGCTGCCACCTCTTACACAAAGCTTTTTTTCCTTTCAAATCATGTTCTGGCGAGCCAGTGAAATCTTTTGTTTCGTTACTTCAGTTCCCTCAATATTTCATCGTTATTCAAACGCGATTTTTATCGGCTGAATACTTCAATTTCATTCAAATTTTCATGTGTTGGGCAAAACTAATTCAAGTTACTGCGCACCTCAACAATATTCATTTGAATATGAATATGAATATAAGTCAACCTTGAGAAATTCAAACATACAGGAGCACTCTCAGAAAGTACTCAGAGATATAACAACTTCTTTAAAAATTTTGATTCAAGGTCGGGTTATCAACCAATAAATTTTGCAAAAAAGTTGAGACATTATCTTGCATGTGAGAAAATATCTGAATGAAATGTTCCTAGACAAAAGAGATCGTTTCGATCGAAATAGGCTGAGAAACGAATTATAATTCGGGTAACTGAGGATCCTATCCCACACATATATTCGTTTTATGAAACCTTCATTCCACTTCCGGGTATGGAACTTGGTTTCACCCAATATTTATATGTAAAATATAACTTTACGCACCATAGCAATGGTTTCACAAAACCACGATATGCGTTTCATCACACAATGGCTTCCTGAAGCAGGATCTTGGTTCGTGGCTACTTATGCCTATTCTTTATGTTTTTTTTTTCGTCATAACTAGAATTGTATTTTGTAATAACCTTCTGACATTCCAGGTACAGTATCAAACTCAGTTCCGGCTTTTTCAAAAATACTCTCACAAAATTGAAAACTCTCCAGAATCAGAAAAGTGTGTGAATAATAACATATTCCTTCCCAATTGTCTATCAATCGATCTATTCCAGATAATTTTGTATTTGGCAGTGACATTCAACAAGGCAAATGTCTATAAGAAACTTGTTACTTCACAGCCAACTTTTCATCTTCAATAGCACGTTAAATTGTCATCCGTTTGTTATGCGTTCTCTAATAATTCTTTTGGCACTTTTTTCTTGTTTCTAATATAGTAAGATTGTGGAAAATGATGATAATAAATCCTTTAGGTTATTATTCAAATGTTGCGTCATCAGAATAGAGGAGAAGTGGAAAAATGTTGTTGAAAACGCTTATGACTTACCATACACTACTTTCTAACAATAAATACTAGAGTTGCCTTTACGATCATCACTATCAGTGGATTATTGCTTGGGGAAGCTATTGTACAGCGAAATACGACTCGCGGTCTTATATAAACCCAATGTTAATGAAAATCGTATTGAAAACTCCAGAATATTTCTAAAATGAATGTTTCTCACGCACGCTGGAATATAGAAAATATTCCTTTCGGATATCAATCCGTGTGCAGAATGTTGAATACTTGACGTTTCGACTCTCATGCTGGAGTGATTATCAAGAAAATGCACCAATAACGCGATCTAACCAACCCCCTAACAAGCGGACCGGCCAAAGTACAGTGATAACTTCGATAGCCTGTATTTTATATATGTGTATATTTCATTAAAAAAATTATTTTCTCAATCATCGAGCATTTCAATTCAATGTTTCTGCTTTCTTTTTTCTTCAGTATAATGCGACATGAACCTAGTTTATCAAATATAAGAGGAGACTTCAATATTCTTGCATTCTTATTCTTATCTAGACTTTGGAAGTCTCTTTCCATTTTCGAGAAGCTTTATTCGTACAAAATTCAATAATCAATATCTACAGCTTGTAAAATACTTGAAAGCGACAGCTCAACTCTCGACAATAATAGAAATGATAGAATATTCAAGTCGCTTCCTATATCATCCTACTAGAGCATAGATAAATCAAATGAGTGTTATTTTTACACGGAAAAGTCACCAAATTGATTGAAATAGTTTCGGTCTAATATTTTTATAACGAATCTATGGCAAGTTTTTCATTTTTTTGTCAATCGCGACAAAAAAATTACCGGGAATAATTCACGCTCTAGGAAAATTACTCTGAATTTGCTCCCGCGAAATGCCCCCGTTTGGTATTGTCATGGCAACGATCTGAATCAGCTGGAAAATTCCCTACCCAGCTATGAAATTAATAAGTGGAAATTTGAAGTCGAAACATCACTTTAGTCATCTGTCAACTCGGTTGTTGAAGAGATTATTTTAACATGGAAATTCTGATTTCTGTGAAGGGTTGCAGCTTTCTGCAAGTTGACCGAAGTCGATTCTCGATCGCGGCGGGCTATTTGTTGCGGCTTCGCCGTACGATGGCCCGCTGTTAGAGGTCTCCTCTGCCTTGGGCAGTGCGAGTTTGAGACTTTGGTCGTCACCCAGCAGATGGCGTTGCTCCTTGGAGGTTTACATCATCTGCACCAGTTTCAGATATTTGCTTCGTTAGGAGTAGATAGTTCGAAAGTTTGTGTTCACAGTCCAGCCAAGTGTCACTGAGGAGACCTGGTGGGTCGAAACAGCTGTCTGGCATTGGATTTGTGAATGCAATCATTTCGAACATGGAAATTCTGATTTCTATACAACGTTATTTATTTCTGTTTGAACGTCATTAGTTTGTGTTGGATCGATATGTGTTCCGTAGTTTTCGGAGTTTGTAACCTACCACAATCTGTAGATTTGTACAGGAATCTGCGTATAAGTTTTGAGAACGGGAGTGGATTCAATTTCAGAAACGTTAACGATAATTATTTGCATATATAATAGTTCTTATTATTTTCTTGGTAGGCAAAATTTGAGTTTTACGAGAAGTTGCTGAATAATTGGACTTGTTCTATCCAGGAAGAACTGTTTTTCAATAGACGCAGCAACTTTTCGGGGTAGACTGAAAATCTGCCCTTCTACACTCGTATAGATTTCAATCTTAATTCTCATTTTTTTCAGATTGTAGAAGGTTACAAACCCAGAAAACTACGGAAAAAAAAGTTATTCATTACATTTGTTTATAGTCGTGAAATGAAATTGAATTTTTTCTGAAAATATTCGCAACTAGAAAAAATCTGGGAGAATAATCCATGCCCTAGGATAAAACAAACCCGGTAAGGAATTACACAGGGGATGGGAGGGGTAACACTCATTATTCGCATTGTATATCAACTTTATTCCATACTAAGATGAAGGAATACTCCAAAGAAGGGTTTGCTGAAACTCACAACCTCTGGAAATTCATGATCAATACCAATTTTCACCCGCCTCCCCCGATATAATGATTTCCAATCATTATAGAATTTTCCTTTCGCGTGAAACCAGACGTTATAAAAAACGAGCCCCTCCGTGATAACTCAAGGGAAAGCACGGCACACAATCGAATTCGAACCGAGAACTGTCAATTACGTTCCTTCCATCATCTTCCTGATAACGTTACATTTCATTAAGCGAGCCTTGGTGGGGTAATCACAGAGGAAGGACGTTGATTGAATCTTAATGTATGTAATATATCAGAAGTTAGGGCCTACACTACAATAATAATTTAACTTTAATTGAAATTGGTCTGCGACTCGATTCGAGTTTGATAAAATTAATTCAACTGCTCGCGAGTAATCAAACTTGTTCAGAGGGTTATCACAACCACTTCTCGTGGATGATCATCCCCTTCGTTTGGGAACGTTTAAATGGAGTCAACAATGAAAGTCGAGAATTCTAGAGGTGATTCTTCTACTATACCATCTGAGAGTTATATTCCTCATCAAAGTGGAATAAAAAAATATAATTGAATAGAATTGTTTCTGATTGGTTTTCGAGAATTAATTTCAGTAACTTAAAAAGTCTTACTGTTGAGCAGAACAAAATAGTTGACCAGAAATAAGGAAAGATTCAATTCTTTCTGAAAATTGAAAAACATATCCGAAAAGAATTTTTTGAAAGAAAAGCTCACAGTGCAACTCTGAATCATAATAGATGGTACGAAAACAATAGAAAGGCTTGATTTGACAGTACAGTCAAATGTAAAAAACAGGAGAACGTTGCTGAGACAGTACCTACTACCCACGGAATCGAATCTAATTTGTTTTTTCGAAGATGCAATGATTCTTAGCCCAGCCGCGCACCAGCAAATTTCGTTCGTCAACTGAATAATTGTGACAATGGAACGTATTTGTTTTTATATGATACCTCGCATCGGCAACTTTTTGGTGGAGGCAACTGAAGAAAACGTCCTTATATATTTCGAGGGCGACTCAATTGTTGAAATATATAACGTACAGGTCCAGACCTGTACACTAGGGATTATTTATTTGCTTGTTTGAATTATTTTTATTTGATCTTTGCTGGATTTTATATTAGGTGAGTTCAAAACTTATCTTTGGATATGAAACTATTCATCGGTGAAATTGAAAAGCGTCCATAAGCTCTTTATGACATAATATTAAAAAAACATTCGGAGAGGAATATAAAAAACAGAAATATTTGGAAAGTTTGATTTATACTATTTCTCTTTCCCAAAATAAAGGAAATAATCACTACTGTTTCAGTGAAATCCATGTAATAGAGCAGCAAACCAGTCGACAAGTGCGCGGAACACGAATTCTTTAGCAACTCTTTGGTTGAGCAACTTTAATGTTGGTCAAGAAAAATGTTACTACTGCGCGGCTGCCTCATACTCGTTATATTCAAAATAGAATATCTTCAGGAACTTATCCAAGAATACTCCGATATCAATGCTGAGATTTTGGAACTTGAGGTTCTGCCACAGCTTTGATTTATCAAATTTGTTAGAACCTGAAGAAATCAAACTCGAGTAATTATAACGATCCGCAAAAACACTCAAGCACCTTCGCCGAATAAAATGAAACGCCTCCGCCATATCTTACACACGTGCGTACGTCATTTGTTATTGTGATGCATTCGTCATATTTTGACATTGATCCTTCGCCAAATTATGCCTAACCTCTGCGGCAAGATGATTTTAGTATGAAATGAAACAAACATTCGTTCCAAAATGTATAGACAGCCAAGTTATCGATTTGGGCCCTCACAGCAGATTGGAAATTCATGAATGTTTTGATTTTCTCAACCGAACACTGCAAAAAAACTTAGAAACCATTCTTCTAGATAGGTCCATTGCTTTAGGTGTTCCTTTATCTCGAGTAAAATGATACCATTTCATCTACGGTTATGAATGCTGAAGCTGATTTCAACATTCTTGCTATACTATATTCGTTCCTTTACGAATAATCTGAGCACTCATCTCGTGCACAGCTTTCTCATGTCCGGATTTTTAGTAAATTTGCAATGCGGTTAGCGTATGTGCTAGCTCGAGTCAATGGACATACAATTCCATCAAGTGGTTTACCTTCTTAACAATGGAATATGTTATTTCCATTATAAACACTTTGTATTGTGCTTCCATGTTCATTCAGTGAATCCAAACATAAAAAGTTATATATGAGTTCCGTTTTGAAGAAGGCTTGGGGCTGTCCGAGATATAAGCGAGATAAATCTGATACCTAATAACATGGCGTTGTCAGAAAATTAGCAGACATTCTCAGTTGAATAGAGCTAAATTTTTCCCACTGAAGGTACTGCAACACATGATGATCAGAATACTGAACATACGTCATCCTCCAAATTCGTGTTTTATAGGATCATTTCTTTCTTCTTTGGTGAATTATACTTTGAAATCGACTATTTTCGGGATTATCCTCACGTCTGCAGATATCCAATACACCAAACCGTTGCATTCATAAATTCTCTTTCCAACGATTCTCAGAATAATACAATGAAAGAAATCTGTTTCGATTCATCACCAGTCACTTCAGTAACACTTGGCAGGACCTGATTCTCACAGAACAATAATCTGAACCCCAAACACCGGATGGGGTTCTCCCTATGAGAAACGCCATTCACCCTATATATTTCAGGAATAACTCAAACGCCAATCACGACAGGTGACACATCCTCTAACAACAATCTATCGTTTAGTATAGATATTCTGTAGCCCAGTGGACAAATGTTATGATCACCAAATATATCCTATAATTTTCTATATAGAACGATTGTGTATAATATTGAAACTTAAAAATCTAGATGTTTCTCTTCAAGTATATCTCAAACTAACCATTCCACTGTTATATCTCCTTCGACAACAAGGGGGCCGTGGACACTTGAGTTTGGAGTGTAAGCCGAATAACCCGAAGTAAGACCGATATTCGTGATTATGTAAAAGGCCCAGGCCGAAACAAATATCGGCCGAAAAGAGGCGGAAAAAAGAAAAAATCGGGTAACCTTATTCCTCTGAGGTCCTGCAGAAACATGTTTGAAGTCAACGTGATCGAATAAGAGATATCTTCAGAAATATATGATAGACTCTTGAATTGTTTACGGCTTCAGAGTCACATAAGACCTATGACAACTCCTCAAACGTCGAAGAAGCGTTATCCAAAACTTTCTTGGGCAGCTGTTTGATGAATCAATAAAGATTCCAAATGTATCAGTTCGCTACCAAAAAACTGAACGAAAATAGTTTTGAATAAATTGAAGGATTTTGCCGTTACTATCTGGCAGGAGCTCAAGAAAAATAAAACTTCTCATACTTCTATACCACTTCCATTTGTGATATTGTTACTAAAGTTTTGCCCTACATGAACATTATCAAACGATTAGTAAAAACTATAGTTAAATCGTTCGATAATGTCCATATAGGAAGAAACTGCAGTGACGTTAGTTACAAACAGACATGATGTAAAATATAAGAAGTCTTATTTCTTATTTTTCATGATTTTTTTTTTTAATGAAAGAAGTTGAAATATTCGACCCGATGGAATATGTTTATTCCCTAATTTTTTTTTAAATTGGGATATGTATGTTTCAATATTCATTCGATTTGGCATGCCACTCATACAAAATGTATTAGGAAACTCACTAATGAAAACTAGTTACATGATTCATCCCAACTCTCAGGGGTGAAGCGATTGTGCATCGTAAGAAAACACGTTTCACTCAGATGTTTCGTTCCGCCACCCGTAATTGTGGTGTCCTACTGATTTCATGATAGCACCGCCAGTTACACGTTACTGGTTGTCGTCCAATAAAAACCGGATGAGTATTGGGAAAGTATCGATCGGAAAATGAAGGCTGTCTAGCCGGATACAGTCGGCAGACTACACTGAAACGCTTCACTGAAATATCCATATTTACACACTCGGGAAGGAACTAGTGAAAGTTGATTGAATCATTTCAACTGATTTCAATATAAAATTCTATCATTCAGATTTGGCAACAATCTTTAGTTTTTGTCGTGGCGAGTTGAAGATTGTGTTGCTTGTCAGGAACTGAATCTAAATATACAAGTATTATACATATCATTTGTTTGAATACCAACTGTATTCGCATAGATAAACTTGTGAACATATCAATTTTTCAAGCCTTTATATTCATTGAATATTAATGTATATGTATCTAGAATGTTTTCAACCAGAATTGAGCAGGGAAATCCTCAATTTCGAAATGTAACGACAACAAAAAAAATGGTTATTTCTTTGAATGAAAACCTCAACAAAGCTGACTCTAAAAATGACATATGATATATTGCAATGGAGAAATGCTTGAATATTGCACCTCATAACGATTTCACTTGCAGATACTTACATACATTTCTTGAGAAAACTGAGTGAACCTAGTTGAGAACTCAAATGAGCAAGTGAAAACTTATATATGTTATATCCCAGCTGAACTTAGTGATACCTGATTCAGTCTTGCGTATCACAACAATCATGAGGTATTGATGTGATTTTTTGGTTTTTCTGGCATTGTGAAATTGATTAAAAATGACTTGAAAAAAATACAGGAAGTCTTCCTCAGAAGCCTACGCTTTCAGTTTTGTAGTACCACTAGGATCTTGTCTATTATACTCTATATATCTTCTATTCATTGGCCGACCCTCGCCAAAAAAGGCTATGCCTTCTTGGAGCACTTGGAAGAGTGTTTGACAAAGGGAAGCATAAATGGAAAATTGATTTATCAACCACTGCCTCGAACATCACCCAATTGAAAATCTTTTTCAACGAAGTGAAATCTAGCATACCCATTCCTTCAACTTCAGATCTTAATTTCCTCGTGGACATCTCTATAGCATATTAGTCAGAGCCTAATGAAATTTAGTCTAGTGTTCAAAACCAAATTTCGATTTACCCAAATTATAAATCCTTCGAAGAATGAAATAACACTGACTTCAGTTACAATCAACCACTTCCGTCCCAACTCGTACAATAAAATGAAGCACTTACTCCATCTGAATACACATTTCTTGATAGGTTAGGTCAGAAGTGAGTGGGTCTGTTCGGCCCTCCACTGCAACCAACAAGGGTTTATTGTGGCTCACACCTATTCAAACTCGACCAAATAAACCCAGCTTCTTAACGAAGCCGATTAGTTTGTATGGTGAGTGATCTTTCAGGTCAGATGGTAAGAGTGAAGCCTTGCCAAACTCTGAAAACCTGATTCGGTCCGCAGCGGGGCAGGCACAAATTATGTGCTCTGCTGTTTCATCATTTTCCAGACAGAGACGACACAGGCTATCTTCTGACAGTCCGATTCTCTGCATATGATGATTCAAATGACAGTGACCTGTGAGAAGGCCAGTTAGACATCGTAGTTCGTCCCTACTGTAGCCCAACAACTGTTTGGTTTCCGACTTCGAAGGGTGAATAAACGCCATGGAATGAGCCAATCCTGGAAGATTTTGCCAGAAGTCCATAAATCTTCTTGCCATCCAGGTATTCAATGTTTGTTTGACAAAGCCTAAGGCGATGCCAATGACAGGTTCTGGTCCGATGAAGCTGCTTGCAGCACCCTCCTTTGCAAGGGAGTCAGCAGTCTCATTGCCTTCCAGGCCAGTATGGCCCGGAATCCAGACCAGAGACCAGACCAGAGAGTCGTTTTTGGCAATTTCTAACCAGTTTGGACGTTGATCGGGCAGAGCCAATGGCTTTCAGCGCCGCTTGACTGTCCGAGAATATTTTTATTGACTTGTCTGTGAGGTTGGATTCTGCCAATTTCTCCGCACACAGTTCAATAGCATAAATTTCCGCTTGAAATAGATAGATAGATAGATAGATAGATAGATAGATAGATAGATAGATAGATAGATAGATAGATAGATAGATTTATTTGATCATGTTATGTACAGAATACATTTATGACAAGTCCAATGGTACATAATTTCAAAGTAATAGATGAGTGTTATCTAAGTCGATATTCGCTCGATATCTTGTTTATATAAAAAAAAGATAAGGATATAGAGATAATTATACAGATAAAAAATGTTAAGATGAAAAGATAATGTAAAGATTAAAATACAAAGTTAAAAACGCTAAAATGTGGTAACAAGTTGAATGTCTAGTAGAAACCGCATGAATACAATCTGGAAGTATATTGAATGCTCATCGGAGAGTAAAGATAAATAATTTTAAATTATCTTTGATAAATTATTTTTGATAAATTATTTTTGATAAAAAACTACATATTCATCAATTAGAAATTGCGTACCCTAAGTACTCTTCTACCGAATAAAAATTGAGATTTTGTAGGAAATGTTTCATCTTCCTTTTGAAAGGAATAAGATCGAGATTTCTCCATTCACGAGGTAGCTTATTATACAAATGCAAGTTCAGGGAATTGCGTTGTGAGATCGCAAGTCTATATCTAGGAGGCCTCATAAGGTCTGCTTCTCTGGTTGAATAATTGTGAAAATCATTATTTCTGTCGATTTCAGTTTTCCTTGAATGTATTTCAAGGACACTTTGATAAATATAAATAGAAGGGAGACATAGAATCCTGAACTTCTTGAAGAGTTCTCGGCATGAGGCATTATAGGGGGCGTCAGCCATCAAACGTATGGCACGTTTTTGAAGGCGGAAAGCTCTCACAGAGTGAGGTGAATTTCCCCATAAAATGATTCCGTAATTCAAATTAGAGTGGAAAAGCGCATGATATGAAGATAGGAGGGTGGAAGAGTCTAACGAATTTTTGAGACGTCTCAACAGGAAAAGCTGAGTGGATAGTTTTTTGCATAGTATGTCAATATGGGTTCTCCAACTCAAGTCATCATCGATGGTCAAACCAAGCAGCTTGACAGATTCCGATCCACAATACTTTTTATTAGAGGAACAGATCATTTTTTGAGATTTACTCTTGTTGAGGTTTAGGTTGTTTGCTCTGAACCAGAGTTCTGCTTTACAGTCAACATTAGTGGAGATTTCGTTCAATACAGAAACTTTATTGTGGGATTGAATGAAAGTAGTGTCATCAGCATAGCACACACAAAATCCTGGAGATATACTGTGGAAAATATCATTCATATATATAATAAAAAGAAGGGGACCTAACACGGAGCCCTGAGGTACTCCATGGTTTATGTGTTGATAACTTGAAGACACATTGTTGGTGTATACTGACTGTACCCTGTTATTGAGGTAAGAACCAAAGAAATCAAGTGCCACACCCCTGATTCCATAAAAGCTTAGCTTTTCCAAGAGTAATTCATGCGAGACACAGTCGAAGGCCTTGCTTAAGTCACACATTGTTATTGAGGTATGTTCGCCCCTCTCAAAGCCCTCGACTATGCCTTGCACAACCATAGAGATTGCTTGCACAGTAGAGCAGTTACTTCTGAATGCAAATTGGTTTTTATTTAGGAAGTTATGTTTTTCAAAGAAGCTCATTAGCCTTTGTTTCACTATAGATTCAAATATTTTTCCAAATATGGGAATTATAGATATCGGGCGGTAGTTATCTACATCGCTCTTATCTCCTTTATTTTTGAAGATAGGTATTATTTTCGTGAATTTGAAAACATCGGGAAATGTGCCTTCAGAAAGACATTTATTAATCAGTGCGGTGAGAGGTCCCATAATTATCTCGCTAGTTTCTTTAATAATTTCGCTGTTCAGGTCGTAAACATCACAGCACTTTGTATTTTTGAGTTTTTGTATGGCATCCGACACCTCCATTTCTGTCAAATACGGTCGCATAGGTCCCTAGGCAGGTTGATATCTCTGTCCTGGGTTTGCGACTGAAAACACCTGCACCGGAACCAGAAGGTGTTTTTGATCCATCTGTGAACCAGATAACTTGATAACCTTAACAACAAACTGATATCACTCGCACTCGTTCAACTTTCACTAACAGAATTAACTTCTACACCAAATGTTTCAATCTTACCGTTTATTCATGGTAATAGTCTTCAAAAAATTCAGAAATCACTTTTCAAAAAATTATTCTTCACATCACCATATTCATTTGATGAACTTCAACATAGCTGAAACTAGGGGGTATACTACTTCCGCATTTTTCTTGTTATAATTCTGAAAATAGTTGGAATCTATGTTGTAAGCCAACTTATCATTCGCCGATTTTCCATTCAAATCTAAGTGTACCATAGGGAAATTCACCTGAGATTATTAACTGAAAACCATTTCTGCCCTTTCACTCGAACTCAGTTTCTTTTTTTTAAATTTTCAATTGATACTATTTAACCCTGTGTTGTTTATTCATCGTGGTCAAGCTGATCAACCTCTTGGGTAACACTTTGATTTTTATTTTGCATTTATTCTACTTGACATTATATCAAAAAGGAATAAAGTTGTTCAATGATAGTTACTATTATCATCAATATTATATTATAATCACTACCAATAACGCTGAAATAGATCACTTTCATACCGACGGGCCTCAAATTCACCAAACTATCGCCAACGTCCCTTCTGAACCCCTATCAGTCTTGCGAAACGATCAATTTTTCATCGTGGACTAAAGTAGGTCATGAAATATTTTCCAGTTTGCGATTTTGGTTTCCAATGCGACGTGAAGCGGTGCATCCCCAAAGACTGGCAGTGTGACGGCCATGTGGACTGTAAAGATCAATCCGACGAACTCAAGTGTCACAAATGCGGTCCAGGTATGATCAATTGCGGAGCCGACAAATGTATCACGCAGGAGCATCTGTGCGACGGAAAAGTTGACTGCCCCTGGGGACAGGACGAGAGAAATTGCCGTAAGTCGCATGTGTGATGATTTAATTGGCATCGAAATATGTTCATAATCTGAATATCGATTTCCTAACATCAATTTCCTAGCTGAACTCAATTACCCAATCACCAAATCGAAAACACACGCACTAGACGCGAGTTATTCCACAAAAGTAAAACTTGTCAGGAGAAGATTCATAATGAGAATGTTAAGTGAAAAAGAAATCGATACTTATTCGTCACAAAAAAAACTTTGCTTCTCATTTCCATCTTGCTTGTTTAGGTGATTTCTTCTGTATTTTGTAAAGTTGAAGCATAAGGAAAATAAAGACTTTCAATATTATAATCGGAAGTGTTATCAGGGCTGTTCAAACTACCTAAATAACGGAGTCAAATCCATCTATTGAACTTGTATTCAGGTGATGTGACCTGCAACTTATGACAGTTTATTCACTACCTAACCTAGAAACTAGGTGACCAATCATCTTCACTCAGTGTTTTCCATACTTTCAAAAGCATCAAAAAGCATATTGTCATGTACACGTTTGATGAATTTCATTTCGCTTTCACTAATCATGTGATCTTCATCAAGAGTATGTTAGGCAACAACAGATTTTCTGATCAGATGTGCGCATAAAATACTCTCTGAAACATGTTTTAACAGTCAATCGACTACGAACAATGTGCCTTTCGCTACAGTCATTACAAATGATAATGTTCAATTCCATGCTGGGAATCACACGTTCAAAAGTGAAGCCAAGTCGATAAATTTCTCGAACAAGTTTCGATTTTTGAGGGTTGTCGTCCGTAGAAGGGTGGCAGCTGGTTAACGGAAAAACCCATTTCGAACCCAATCCATCCCCGACAAAAGATGAATATGAAAAAACGAACAGAAACTTCAATATCAGAAACCAATTGTTATGATTGTAATGGAGATGGATAGTTCAAAGACGATGAGTCACTGAAAATCGTTTCAAAGAGAATTGTGCACACATCCGATACGGAATTAGCTAGTGTTGTCTTTGTCTGGGTTACCCAGAAGTTTTTGATTATTTATCTTCTCATTTGAGTTTTAAATTACGTTTACGTGACAATAGATAGCATAGCCATAGGAATGTTTTTTAATAAAAATATGATATTTTAGATTCACCCTGTCGTCAGGTAGTTGAGTGTTCTTAGTCTCCTGAAAAAAAAATCAAAAAACAGAAATCAAAGTCAAAAAAGCTTTATTCATTAGAAATATTTGTTGTTTCAAATGATAGTCTGAGTGAGTGTTACAAAATGTAACTCACAATAAGAGTTTGATTATTTATAATAATTACTTTTTCATTTAATTTCTATGTAGATTCAACTCCTTTTGAAGTTTCCTTTTTCTCTTTAATACTGAAAATCTCTGCAGAGAATAGCTCTTTCATTAAAATTATGGAGCAGTTATTCCTGGCACCCGACCATTTTGAATAATTCTGGTGAAAAATACGTTCAGAGAAGCACTTTGATGTTAGAATACTTTATGTCGCTCTGAGGTAAAACACGATTAAATTTCCACAAAATTTATTGTGGAAATTTAATCGTGTTATACCTTATAGCATAATAACTATGGATTTCCATCAAGTAAAGGCCACCTCAATCCAAAATACTTTATGTGTTCAATCCTCGAGTTGCGTACTGTACATTTGCTACCCCCACAATGCTTGTGCGGTGATTTCTGCTGATGAAGCGAAAATTTCTTCGTTATCCCTCATTCCAAATGACCAACGAGACACAGGATGACAGCAAGGAGGTAAAACAATTGTTTGCTCCATGGATATAACTAGATGAAGTACCAACTCACAAACTGTTGAAAAATAAATTCCCTAGAAATATCAATTTTCATTGAAAATTCAATTTTACAAAGAATTCGAAACGAAAATGAGCTGAATTTCGTTTTACAGTCATTGGATGTAGTCATGTGAACAAATTCATTATGCCAAATGTTACATATCGCATCGTTATAAAAATGTATTCTAAATGAGCCAATACTTTATAGCTGTCAAATACGTAATGAACGAAAAATAGTGGGAGTAGAAAATTATATAGAGTGATCGAATTTCAATTCTCTATGCGACGAGGAAGTTTTGTATTTTCAAACAAATCGAAGTGCAAATTATTCTGCCATGAACCGATAGGATTCCGAGTACCACCCAGTATCACCCAAATTTGCCGAGCAATATAATCTTTCACCATTGCCGAAAAACACTCGTTCGCCGTAATGAACCGTTGCGTTTTTTACTTCCAGTGAGATTGAGCGAGAGGAATGGAGATGAAGGAAAAGGTCAATTAGAAGTGTATCGACCTGATCAAGAGAAGTGGGTACCAGCTTGCGTAGTCCATTGGGACGAAAGAACATCTGCGAAAACCATATGCTCGCTACTCGGATATTCGTAAGTCGAATTTCATCTTTATTATTGTCGTCAAAAAGCGTTTAGGATCGATGCATGCATTCACTGGTGGAATGAAAGCGGACTGATGTCGCGTACGTCTACTGCCTATGCATATTATACTTCTTGAAAACTTTGGTCATCACTAACGTTCCTGGAACAGTACTAGAGCGTTATCCTCGACCGAGTTCATGATCCATCCCTGGATATTTTCATGGATTGAAAATGATTTCAATCTTCGGTGAATTTTGTTTGAAACGAAACTGAATAGTTTTATACAAATTCAGAAATTTTATCAATAACCTCCAACAAAAATATCACAGTTTCCTGTACGAATTTAATGAAAAGAGACAAACCAGAAGGAGAAAATACATTTTTCTACGGCTTCAGTTTCAGTTTTCTCACCTGATAACATGACTTCAGTTATTATTACTCAATAAATCAGGTCTCCCATGGAATGCCAAATTTCAAGCAATGGCCGCTTTATTCACTTATTTCATTGTACCCGAATGGAATTTTTGAATGACATTGAATGTGAAGTTCATGTTTTTTATCAAATCATTTCACTATTATCTTTTATAACCGTGGAAAAAGTATAGTGTATGACTCTTATGATATGCTAATTTTCCACTTGTATGATTAGCAGCATTCGCCTGCGACTCATGCTGTAATCATCATACTCTTAGGAAATTCTTGCTCCTTAAACCATATACATAGTGTGTGATCATCAAGTGAATCAAATTGTGATATAACTGAGTGTTGAAAAAAAAAATTAAAAAAAAAGATGAAATTTGAAAAAATCGAAGAAGAGCTAGATTTCGAAAAAAGTTGATAATCCACCGATGGTCCATACCATACCTGAAATCAAGTTTGTTGCCTTGAGTCACTTAGTAGCTGAATTGAAGTACAAGCATTGAGGGTCAGGTCGACATATTTTTTGTGGAGGGTTTTACTGGCGATATTTTTTATTCACTCGGTAGTTGTTTGAATTGATATTTTCCTCATTTTTGGTGTTTAGGGTAATCGTTGAGATCAACATTCGAGAAATATTTGTAATTATCTAGGAAATGAATTGAAATAAAATAGACCTAGTGATTTGCTTTCCTTCAATCTCTATACTCATTCCGATTATAATGTGAGTGAATATCTGCAGGATAAACTTGCCTGCTTGAGAAAGCTATTGTATAGCGAAATACGTGTCGCAGTTTTGTACAGCCATTGTCAGTGAGAATCGTACAGATACTTTTGTTAATATGGATCTTTATCAAGTATCGGCCAGTTCAATTCAAATAACTTTTGAATCCAGCCTCGCCTTTCCTGGTGGATAAAGAAAAATCAGAAAACAACTATTTACTCAGCAATTACCACGGAGAAAGTTGGATCTCATTCGACAGCTGCCAGTGCAGGAGTCGTTCTCATTGATATATTCATTATATCTGTCTTTTGTGATCGATCTCCACATGTATCTCGGATACATCAACTCTCGACTATGCTACCCAAGTAGCACAAACATACTAGAGCAATATTGGTTCAGTATTACGGGAATATTAACCTTATGCCGTAAATATCATATTGGCTATAAAAAATGTGAACATTCGGCGATATTGGATCAATATTCGAGAACAATGTAACTATATTGGTACAATATTGTAGATCATATATCGACGAAAAAGACATATTCGATTGACGTCACCTAATAATTTTTAGTTTTTATATTCTAATTTATTCATTTCTCTACCAGTTAGACAGACTGAGAAATTCACTCATTCACATGTATTAACTGGAAAAAACTCTGCTGCTGCGGGGCTTGAATTCATGACCTTCACTATGGCAATATCATTGTCGATCACTTTACAATTTACGGCGCGGAAAGACTTGTTTTAAAAAGACTCGGGTGGTATAGATGTGGTGACTTTGAGTTTTGTTCAAAACAACATGAGAATGTTAGAAAATTGGGTTGTAATGAAAATCTTTTCGAAAAAACACTGAAGGGTCACTGTCTTATGTGATGGTAGGTAGTAGATATTTCGATATTTCCACATTTTTTTGAGGAATAATCCATCATAAATATTGCATTACCACTATTGATATAATACACTGAGTTATCACTCTAAAAATTTGAATATTTCCATTTTATCGTGAAAAAAATATTCCAGCAATAGCAGAATTCTCATATCTATATTTCAGTATTATGCCAATATGCCAACTAATTTGATAATTCAATATTGTAATCTACGCTCCCAAACAATGTCGAATATATATATTGAAAATCCGAAGTTGAAAATTGGGTATATACAAAATATACAGACAATATTGAAATATATATGTTGTTGAACTGATATTATTCATTATCACCTGATTTGGTATTCTGATATTGGTAATGAGATAGGGAACCTATTTTATCAATATTGAACCTTACGAAATGCAGTTGAAATTATTTGTCAATATTGAACCAATATTCATATTGAAATATCCTTTTTATTCAATATTGATTCAGATCAGTTCAGCATCAAATTTTCAACTTACGCTATGTCTATATTGGACCAATCTGAATTCGGGATTTAGCCAATATGATGTGCTATTAGGGTGAAGTCAGTTATCAACTTCATTTGGACTAAATTTGTTAACCTAAACAAAACGAAAACCAAGATATGCTTATCGCTAAATACCCTACTCAATCTGCTTCTCATTCCACACTGTTGAATTCCTTAGAATGTATTTAGACCCTTCTTCTATATGGATCACTCAAAGAGATTTGTGGCAAAATAGCTAAATTAATTCATACCTTCCGGCACATAGCTGAAATTGTGAGCCAGCCTATTGGAAACGTGAGACATGCAGATATTCACACATATTGTAATCGGAATGAATATAGAGATTGAAGGAAAGCAAGTCACTGAGTTTATTTTATTTCAATTCATTTCCTAGACAATCACAAATATTGCTCGAATGTTGATATCATCAACAATTGCCCTGAACAGTGAAATTGAATTTTTCTGTGATACAACACAAATCTCATTCGATTTTCTCCGATATTCTTTCAAATTTCAAATTTCTGACTTTTCTCCGAAAATTTTCCTTTTTCTCAAAAGTTGAGAAGAACTTCATTGTCAATCACATCAACACTCAGGTAAATCTTAATTCACTTCACTTGATAATAAGGTATATGTATTTTCTCTATCAAGTTATTCGGTATTTTCATCGAATGTTTAAAATTTTCCTCAAAATATTTGCTTTCTCACTGATAGTCGGTTCTGAGTTACATCATGTTTTTCGAAGAGATGCTGAACTTTTTTCTTGTCAAAAATTTATTGGTTCTATGTAAACCTTTCCAGACCACCTTTTCACGTAGAATTCGCTGGTGTAAAAAAGTCTCTTCAAATCAGATATCAATAGTTATAGATGCAAAACTATTTTTTTTAATGAGACACCCTGCATATTTCAATAGAGTTGAAATTACCTTTCCAAAAATGGAGCATACTCGATGTTTTGCTAGTCATCTTTGAAATGCAGAGCTTTAAGGTTTTTCCATTAAGACTTCGGAACGCACACTTTGAACAAGTAGGTTTTGGACGATGCGGCAAAACAGAACGCAAATCTTTACTGGTAGATGTCAAATTTTGATTTAGGCAGTGAAGACGCTCTTCATTCGATGGTTTTCGTTCAATTTTCAAACACATTCGCAATGAAGTATGAGAATTATGAAAAATGGGGTATGATCGTCTGTTTTATACAAACCGGGAAAAAAGGAAAAGCAGGAATCAGTTTGTATCACGAGAGGTATCCAGAGAGAAGAAAACCTTTCAGAGATATTTTCTCAAAATTGCGAAACAACCTGATTGATGGTATTCAATTTGGAAAGAAAAGGCCAGAACTATATGAATCAAATAGGGATAAGGAGTTGGAAGAAATAGTCGTTTTAGGAGCTGTTGAAAATAATCCCAAAACGTCAAACGCGAAATTTGAGAATATGAATAGGTCTACCAAGAACTAACGTTAGGAGATTTTTGAAAAAATGCAAATTCAAACCATACAGGACCAGATAGTTCATCACCTCAGACCAGGAGATTTTGAACGCCCTAAGCTTTTTGCCAGCGTTTCCTGGAAAGTTGTGACCAAGTGCATGATTTTTTTTCAAATTGTATTTGGACAGACCAAGCTTATGTGAGCAGTGCCGGCATTTTCAACAGCTACAATTCTTATACTTGGGCACAACAAAATCTTCATTCTATTGTGGAGCAGAGAAGTCAAGAAAGATTTGGATTAAGTGTGAGGGCAGGTGTTTTCAGGGGTAGAATTATCGACCCGTTCATTTATAATGACACTCTCACATCTCAGGGTATTAAAAAATTTTAAGGCAAAATATTGAACCGCTTGTTGATGAATTGCCACCAATGGACCTCAGGAAAATATATTTACAACAAAACCGGGCTTTGCCTCACAACGCTGCCATTGTCACCGATTTTTTGGCTACATATTTCGGTCATACTTGTATAGCCAACCAAGGACCCAACCGTTGACCGGCGAGGTCACCGGACCTAACGCCTATGGACTTTTACCTCTGGGAAAGTTGAAGGATCTTATTTTCAAATTGCCTACCAATTCTAGATACGAATTCGAAGCGGCAGTGATGCAAAGTTTTGCGCCTGTCACTTCTATTGAACAAATAGAATCGGCAAAAAACGTTCAGAAACCGCTCATGTGCGGGATGAGCTGGTACACATTTCGAACACGTCCTCTGAAGACATATATTTCATTGTTTGTTCTTTATCATTATTAGTATTATTATTGTCGAAGTTTTTCATCGGTAGTAAATATAGTAGTATAAATTGTATCAGTTTTATTGAAACTCTGCGTTTCTATTACTGTTGTGAAAAACTTTCTCAATATTTGATTGCTACTACTGAACAATTTCTTTCTCTCTCATCGTGTCGAAGTCGGTCTATGCCTTGTAGACGGCTTCCTTGAATTTCCTCTTGAACCAGTGCTCCTCCTTGTGTATGACCTCGGCTTCAGACCATTCAATGCTGTGATGGTTTGTCCAAACATGCTCCGCTATTCCTGATTTCATTGTTTCTCCTCGTTGAGTGTTTTTCTTGTGTTCGCTTATTCTCAATTCCAATGGTCTTTTGGTTTCTCCGATATAGGATTTGCCGCACCCGCATGGTATCCGGTGAACGCAGTTGTTGGTGTCGCTGTTTTTATTCGGTGGTCGAATTTTCGTCAGCTGGCTGCGTATTGTGTTCCCTGATCGAAAATAGACTCTGGCGTTGTATTTCCCTCCTATCCTCTTGATCCTTTCTGAAAGTCCTCTCACGAAAGGGATGGTGAGAATTTGCTGTTCCAGTATCTTCTTAGCGTTTCTTTGATTCGTCCGGGCCAATGTTTGATCCACCAGCTTCTTCGAGTAGCCATTCTTTTGAAGATCCTTCCTTATGTTGCTTATTCGATACCTCAATTTCCTCGTCACAATATTATTTCATTTATTTCGCCATTCAAAAAAATCATTTTGACTTATATTTCATATTCGATATGTCGATTTTTTGTAACAACAGAATTTTCTTTGATCAATCAATCCCTAATTTCATTATTGACCAAAAATTTGATTTTCTTACTTGATTTGTATTTTAATCCTTCCGTTCTCAGCAACAGGTTTCAATAGAGTTAATAATATTATTACGAATCTCCTAGCGCTCTACTAGCGCCGGCCCTGACAAGATCGTAAACGCAGATGAGGGATCGCTTCGTAGCGAACGTCATTTTCCAGGAACCCGTGAATCGCGTGTGGAGCAGCATTCGCGAAGATTCTTCATAGGCGTACACAGGTATATATACGGGAAATACTTCGTCGCGGCAGAGTTAGTTAAGTGGCAAGTTTGAATTCAGAGCTAAGTGGAGCGAGTTTAGTGGAGCTAAGTGGAAAGAGTTTTGTTATTGCTAAGTGCGAGTAGCCGAAGTGTAGAATTTTTAATACAGAGAGTTTAGTACCGAGCATTGGAAAGTTATCGGAGCGATTCAAGTGATTGTGTTATATTGTATTGTGATAAGAGTTATAACAAAAGAAGTTTAGTGTTGTTTGGTGTTTAAAGCGCGAATCCCACTATACGTAACGTCACCGTCACGTCTCCGCACCGTCATCGAACCGACAATAGCACCGTATTCAGGTGGACGTGACTGATAGTGTGATTATGTTCATTGCTTGCAATGTAAGAATATTTACCGTGATGGTGACGGTGCGGAGACGTGACGGTGACGTTACGTATAGTGGGATTCGCGCCTTAAGCAACTCGGCGAGCCGAGAACTCGCATCTTCCATCCCCATCTGGCGAGAATATTATTTCAATAATCCCGTATGATCTTATTAACGATTGCCTCGAACAGCGGAAACGAACCAAATTCGAATTCATCACAACCGCGATTATCCCACATCACTATTTGGAAAGTACCCCTTATGGGGTTTCGACCAGGGTTGCCAACCCAGAATTTGAAAAAGACGTAGACCAGATTCAAAAAGTTACGTAGAAATACTAAATTTGCACATCAAAAGTTAGTAGATCTACGTACTTTTTTTTTGAGTGATAAGAAGGGGATGAGGTAGGTAAAATTGAATCCCAACAAGATCAGTTTCTCTGTAAAAAATCTCGTCAAGTGTAGATTGATAGGACTTTAAAAAAGATTACAAAAAAAAAATAAAAAAAAATAAGTGATTTTGGCCATGCTTGGTGTTCGTGATCACAATTTCAATTATTGAAACTCGACGTTTCCTTGATTTTTTACGTCATTTTTCTTTGTGAAGAACAATATATATTTTTTAAGTTTCGGCACCCTAGACAATTAGCAGACTCTTTCCAGCTCTACCTTCTAGGCGCACTCGTAAGAGTATTCAGCAAAGGGAAATTTGAATTGAAAAACAGAGTTCTTTAGTTTGAACCTTTTTAATTTTATTCGTTATCAGCCAAATTGAATTTCTACCTATATTTTTTTAGATGTTTCTGTGATGGCTCGCGGCTCTTTTGTAAGCCACTTTGTGTGAAAAGTAACCCTGTTTGAGTGTATGTGGAGAGTCTGTTCCTAATTTTTGTTCTCATTAAATTTATTGCAGAAAAAGGACGCTCAACAATTGCACTGCTATGTGGCAATGTTAATAAATTCTGGGAGAGTTGTGTCATTAGAGGAAACATCTGGGATGAATCCTCCTTTCTGATTTTTGCAATGTGACGCCAGAACTTCTTTCAAAATGGAAGAAGTGCTGTGTTGAGTTGAGTGGAAGAGCGAGTATGCGCTGTGTGCGTCAGTGTCAGTATAAAACGGGAAATTCATTGAGTTTTTTGGCGAATGTGGCGGGAATCGGGAAATGATTCAGCCCAATGAATGAGATGTTACAAATTTGTACAATTTTGTGAAAAGTACGTAGATTCTGGGACTGAAGTTCGTAGGTTTTCAAAAAAGGCTCAAAGTACGTAGATCTACGTAAAAAGACGTAGGGATGGCAACGCTGGTTTCGACCCTCACTACAGATGACCCGCTCTCGAAACATAAATGATTAATGATTTCGGCTAGGCCCGGAGAACGAAAGCCCTGAATTTTTCCAATAGCCTTCAATAATTTACCGAGGAATTTTTTATACGTGAATTATGGCTGTTCCGTTCGGTCTAGATGTTTTGATTCGGGATGAAAAGTGGCGGGGTTTTTATGTTTTGACATTTTGGTTGGGCGTTTAATGGCGGAGGTGAAACTAGGGACGAGAAGAATGTTACATTGTTTGGACTAAAGTATATTTCAAGCCGAGGTTCAGTAAATGTACACAAAAGCCCGTTAATCTAATTTTTACCAGGGCCGCAATGAGGACGGAATATTATTGCAATGTAATTCCAATGTATTTAAATTCGGAATTTTAGAAATATAAATTTGCGATACTTCAATACCAAAGGCATTTGCAAAATCATATTAACAATAGTATACAAGGTGACGGAAAAGTACATATATAATTATCAATCTGGACTTTTTTGGGTATGTTTATGAAAGTTGTAAATGACTAACACATATATAATATCCCAACTTATTTTGAAGAATTCTGTATATATAGATCTCAGATCCATAACCACCTAACAAGAGCGATTAGCTCCCAAAAATTTCACCTTCCTCGAACTAATTTGACTTGTACGACGAAGTCATTATTTTATAAAGGTTTGAATGAGTATAATAAGCTCCCACTTTCGTTGAAAGATTCAATAAATATTTTTCAATTCAAAAAAGAACTCATCAACTATATAAAGTCTCAACCCTGAATTTTATCTTTTTTTGGAATATATTTGTTATGTATATCTACATGTTTCAACCAATCTGGAATCATTGCAAAATCGATTTTTTTTTCTTCCTTCTAGTATTATTTCATATTTTGTTATTACTTTGTTGTCATTTATTACTTGTACACATTAATGATTATGTGTAATGAATACTATTTCAATAATGTATGTATATTAGGAAGTCCTAAAGAAATCAATAAATGTTATTATCATTATTACTAAGAGCAGTACATTGTCTTTGAAGTTTATGGCATGTAAATGAGTTTGTTGGTCGCTATGGTTTTATTCAATTTCTTGGGTTGAAATGTGGGGTTGGCATGAATCAATTCATATGAATTAAATCAGTGATTCAATTCGTGAATTAATTCAAATGCGTTTCTATTTCAAAAAATCATTAATTATTTCAAACTTTTTTCCAAAGGAAACGGATCGCATTACCTTCGATTCAAACTGAAAAATCCGATGACATTGTACCAACATGACCATCATAATCATCCGACAACCTTGGAATCACCGCAAAACTGAAATCAAAAAGAGATACTGAGAATATCGACATTATAATCAATGTAGAGTGTAGAGTAGATGATATTGTTACGAATCTCCTAGCGCTCTCCTAGCGCCGGCCCTGACGAGATCGTAAACGCAGATGAGGGATCTCGTCGTAGCGAACGTAAATTCCCAGGAACCCGTAAATGGCGTGTGGAGAATTCGCGAAGATGCTTCATAGGCATACGCAGGTATATATACAGGAGTGACTTCGTCGCGGGCAGAGTTAGTTATTCGGAAGTTTGTATTCAGAGCAGAGTAATTCAGAGCTGAGTGAAGAGAGTTTTGTTATTGCTAAGTGCAAGTAGTCGAAGGGCACAATTTTTAGTACAGAGTGTTTAAGTACCGAGCATTGGAAAGTTATCGGAGTGATTTAAGTGATTGTGTTGTGTTGTATTGTGATAGAGAGTTGTAATAAAAGAAGTTCAGTGTTGTTTGGTGTTTTAATCAACGAGCCCAAGGATATATCGTAACAGTATTATCGTGAAATTTAGCTATTTTAGGGACCGATTGTGCTCGAAACTTTCAAGCTTTCATTTGAAAGTCATGAAAAGATTTCCTCTTATAATGAAATCCTGATGCAAGATTCAAGCATGATAGATATTGAGTGGTGGATGTCAATATTTCCACTAACACGATATATATAGATCCTGCAGCAGAAAGTAGCATCAAAGAACTTATGACAGTAGTAGCTTCATCCGCAGGTGTGGAAAAACTAATTCCTTTTTTTCTTCGTAGTTTTTCGGGTTGTTGACCTACCACAATCTGAAAATATTGGGAATTGATATTGGAACCTATACAGTGTCAATAGAAAACAGTTCCTTCTATTTTCAATTAGCGCAGCAACTTTCCGGGGTAGATCAGCAATTTGTCCTTCTACACTCACATAGATTCCAATATCAATCCTTGATTTATTCACATTATGGTAGTTCAACAATCAACAGAACTACTGAAAAAAGTTCATCCACCGTAAAATAATGACTTAATAATAATATTTTCATTCCACGGATTGGTACATTCGGATCTGCGCAACCGACTAGTAGTGGAAAAAGCTGGAAAACCAACTTTATAATGAAGATTATTGTTACGATTTTTCCTTAGGTTCGTTTATTAAAACTCCAAACAACACTTCACTACTTTTATTACAACTCTTTATCTGTATCATATAATACAATACGACAGAATCGCTCAAATTGCTCCGCTATCCAACGCTCTGTACCAAAACTCTCTGTAATAGAAACTCTGAATAACTCTGACTCTCCACTAAGCTCCACCAACCTAGAAATTCTGAATTGTTCTCCGATAAACTCTGTAAAACTCTCCGCCTCTCCACTAAGCTAGAGACTCTGATAACTATCTGCTAAAACTCTGCCGTAGTGATCAATCGCTTCCGTATGCGTACGCGTATGGAGAATCTTGTAGTTAAGTCTCGATGATCGAATTCTCCACGCGAGTCAAGAGTTCTTGGAAAAATGACGTTCTCTCTCCGACCCCTCATATTATTTTGCGTTCACGGGCGACAGGGCCGGCACTAGGAGACTTCGTAACATTATGTATCAGTAATACTTTGCATTCGTATGTATGGTTTTTCATTGCTTATTCAATCAATAGTTCCAGATTGTTTTATTATATTACGCTTTATTATTTTTTGTCTAATTAAATACATTTTCTGTAGACTCATCAGCTGTATTCGTAATAGACATGTTTGCCGGGGATATTATTCATTATGTCGAACAAGTATTTAAACAATACACTAAAAGTTTCGGTATGTTCCATTCATTCTGTAATGATTGAGACGATAACGCTCTGATCATTGTTTACATGCCCTGAATCATGGATTGGAATATACCATAGTGCGATTCGTTTTTCCGATATCGCAATCATTATAGAAATTTCAATTTTCAATTTTCTTACGGTCCCCAATTTCCAAATTACCACTCTGGAATTCTTGGATTCACGATAAAATATAGATAGAATACAAACATCATTGACTGGGAAAACAAGTGCCAGTCTCGGGCTGGAAAAAAAACAATAAGCAATTATAGTCCTATCACGTTTTTGTCTGTCATCTCAAAAGGTATGGAAAAATCAATATCGAGCTAATGAAATCATCTGACTGATTTCATAAATGCTGGAGTTCCGCAGAGAAACATTCTGACACCACCGCTATTTTTAATATATTTATCAACAATAACTGGAAATGAATTCTTGTTCAATGCATAGTTTTGGTGAGGACAGTACTCCATATACCAGATCATCTTCCAGAGCTCCCATCTATCCCAGACTTCAAAATGGAAAGTATGCAGACGCTGATAAAAATCCGCTATTTGTCATTATACTACTTATTAATTCGTTGTATTTTTCGGTCTTTTATGGGGAACCAAAATTTGTTTTATTCGACGAGACAGAATTTTGGTTGCTTTCGACGAGATGATCCCCAACAAAAAAAAAGTTATGTCTTCTATCTAAGTCTGTATGGATGAATAACTTTGAGATGTTGCTTTTTATCAGGGTCACCATAACACTCTATCGAAAAGAGATAACGATTCAAAACTTCAAAAACTCACACTGCTCCTTCACTAAATATGAATAAATACAAAAATAACAAAAAACATAGTAATACATAGCAGTCGAGGGCTGTTATGCTATGACCTAATGAAAATGAGTTTTTTCAGTATTTTCCCGATTTTTCAACACCGTTTCAACACCAGAGATTTGACGCTAAAATTTTCCCTGTATCATAATATTGATCATCAATTTATTCATTCTGAAATAATTTTTATTCGAAGATACAAATTCAATAAAATTGGTTTGTTTCCCATTAGTTCAGAAAGTTTTCTCTAGAATAACGACTCTTACTCGTTGAAGGGACCACGAATAACCATGCTCTCTCCGAAGAGGGGGAAGAGAGTTACTCATGAGCTCTAAACCCTAGCTCGTACAAGTCTCAAGAAAATGATAGTAGCGCAAAAGAGGGGATAGCTAGTCGATGATAAACAAGTCTAACGATAAGCCTGAGAGGTGCAAATGTTTATAATCGAAACACGATCAAAGTATCTCATGCCATTATACGAGTCAAATTTGGGGCAGTCCTGCATTTGATAATGGGTATAAGAGGTTTCAGTCAAGAGTATTGAATGGTTTTCCACTCCTCATCCTTGATCGTGCTAGGAATCATACCTTAAAAGGTAAGACCTTCTTTATCCTTAGCTCGCATAAGTTTTGTCTCCTGGAGGTTGTTCGGTCGTAAGAGAACGACAATAAGTCAACAGAAAAAGCATTGTGAACGAACATATTGTTACGAAATGTCCTAGCGCCGGCTCTGTCGCTCAAAAACGCAGAATAATATTTTGGGGTCGAAGAGCGAACGTCATTTTTTAGAGAATTCGATACACATCATCGAGGCCTCTCTCGAAGATTCTCCATAGGCGTACGCAGGTATATAAAGAGACACTTCATCGCGTAGGAGACAGTTTATTCAGCACAGTTCATTAGCACAGTTTATTAGTAGAGTTATTCAGAGCTAAGTGGAGAGAGTTTTGTTTTTGCTAAGTGCAGAAGTCGAAGAGTAGAATTTCTATCACAAAGAGTTTATCAGAGTGTTTTAGTATAAAGCGTTGGATAGTTAGAGGAGCAGTTTGAGTGATTGTATTGTATTGAGATAAAGAGTTGTAATGAAAGTAGTTAAAGTATTGTTTGGAGTTAAAATAAACGAACCCAGAGGAACGATCGAAACAATATTTTTGTACTTCAAAATACCTAGATATGCGTCAAGAACGAAATATGAAACACCCACTTTCACCTTCCTTATTAAAAAATTCCCCGCCACCATGTTATTGAAAGCCTATATGTTCAACTCATTCCATTCGGAAAATAGAATAATGTCCGCGTGAATATATTATTGTACGCAATGTGTCGCATCAGAGTTAGTCTAGTTGATGCACGGTTCTGGGAAGGAAATTATGTATTCAGATTCCAATAATGGGATATAATAGAATCGTATGCCGGGAGATTTATGAAACTGGAACAATTTCGGTTCGTATACGGCTGATTATACCACGTTGATTGGTCCCAGCCCAAACATTTCCTATTTATGGCGATGGATTCTGGGGAAATGGAAATTCAGTTGATTCCTAATTGAATTGAAGAAATCTTCAGGCTGTTGAAAACTGACTATATCGGATAAGTGTATCTTTTTAAAGCATATTAACTTTTTCTCAGTTTGTTACTCTGTGTATTTGTCAGTAATGCCAGTCTTCATGTCAACTTTCATGTTTTTATTTACACAGAACTAACAATTCTATTTTGTCCCGAGATATATCTTTGATGTGTAGACACTTGACAAACTGATTCTACTGTCGAAAACACGGAGTTGGCAACTCATAAAAATAAATATTCTCCAAATGAATTCCTTATCCAATTTGACCAACCAGTTCTGGCCTTTATCTAGCATGATTTTCCTTGACAATTAGTTTTTGATCAACAGTTCATCTCTTTTTTATGACTGTTCATTGAAACTTTCCCAACAAAGGAGTTTCTTGTCGCTCTTGTATCTGAAACGTTTCTGTCTCTAAGACCACCGATGATTCAGAGTTCTCGGTTCGCATATTTCCAATACTATTGTGGATTGTGGAAAAACATGCTCATTAACTATCGACTTGTCTGAGTTACCTGATTGAGGATTGGCTGACTATAGGAACAACTTATAGGTAGGCATGATCTCCCCCTGATAAAAAATTGAAGCCGATCGAATATTATCGTTCCTGTCAACATTCACTTCGTTGCTGTTACTACACTCAGTTTTTTTCAGGCTTTCGAATCGAGACACAGGTTACTGTGTACATTTCTAATCAAGTTCAAACTGATTTCACCAATTCTGTGATATTTTCCCAGGAAAAAACAGTTCGAAATGGGCTTTTCTGTTGAGTAGCTGACACCCTCCTAAGATGGTCAATCCTGAGAAGTTAAAACTTGTGCGAGCAATGGAACAACAAGGCCTCACCTTATGACTTGTGGATCCCAGCATGTTCAACATGTTGGACAGCACTAGATCATTTCGATCGCATTTTCACTTATTGCTCCTTAGAGCTCTAGTTGATTGCAACTTCGACAATGTACCTTGCTAGAAAGGTTAAAATTGATTCCACATGTCCCCGACTTTTCCATGTTTGCATTCCAACTTCCGGATTGTATTTGTCATGTACCAAAAATGTAGATGATACTTCAATTATCGAATCCTCGAGTAAACGAGGTTCATTTGAAGGACTCTTTCCGGAAAGTCAAGAATTCACAGAGAGTTTCTCCTAATTTACATTTCTTAATTAACTCATCAACTGAGTCCAGCGAATATCCGCTCACTTCACACCCTTCTCACTGTCGTACCTGTCTTAATTTTGAAGAAAAGTTAGAAGCCAATGAATTAAGTGACTAAGGTCTTTCAAATCAAAGTTGCCGTTTTCTTAAGATAATTGCATATCCTCAAGTTCCGTATGATTTTCAAGTCATGAGATAAAAATCCCTTAATGTTCAGAGAATATAGTGTGAACTAGTTGAAATCAGAGGTTGCTCTGCTTCCTGACATTATAGAAGTTGTAGTAAACATGATTTATGATATTATATACCAAACGTCATCGATTTCTTTCGGAGCAAGTAGGCTTGTTACCAACTCTTCACGCTATATCTCAGGAGCAGCATGGTTATTCGCGGACCCGTCAACCATGAAACGTGGCAGAGGTTTTCTTCAACACGACAGAGAGAAATTATCAAAGAAAAATTTCTGTCCCGTTGTTGAATCAAACCCACGACTCCCGGATCGTCAGTCGAATGCGGAACTATAGCATCAACTCGCTCTGACATCATTGTTCTTAAAAAAATTGTTCGTTTCCGTTAACCAGCTGACGAACGTCAACCCTCAGAAGTCGAAACTTGTGCGAGCAATGGATCAACGAGGCCTTACCTTTTAACGTGCGATTACCCAGCAAGTATACTAGGCATAACTCCTTACTCGCTTGGTGTATACACATACAAGTACTTTTCAAGAGGGATTCGAAAATGGAAAACATAATTCTGGTACCCACGCTTTCAATCAGTACCCTGCACATAGCTAAAATAAAACCATTATTTAAGGGTGGAAAAAAAATTTGAATTGGAAAATTATAGGCCGATATCCATTTTACCAATATTCTCAAAAATCATTGAAAAAATTATGGATAAAAGATTGAGAAATTATGTAGACAAATTAAAATTATTGCATACTGAGCAATATGGATTTCGCAAATCCAGTGATACTGAATCAGCCGCCATGGACATGATATCACAAATAAAAGTCAAAATTGACTCCAACTATGAATGTGAAATATTATCATTGGATTTGGCTTTTGATATGGTCAATCATGATATACTTTTGAATAAATTATATCATATTGGCATAAGAGGTAATATTCTTAATTGGTTCAACAGTTATTTGAAAGAAAGAAGACAATTCGTTCCCATTGGCAATACAGCAGATTATCTGAAAATCTTGAATTGTGGTGTTCCACAAGGATCAATTCTTGCACCAATACTATTTTTGATCTATTTCAACTCGATATCAAAATTAAACTTGAATGGACATATCAAACTCTTTGCAGATGTTTATTTCGAAAAAGAAATTTCTGAAATCCAATATGCAATTGAACATGATTTAAAAACAATATCTTTCTGGCTTAATAATAATAAATTAATGCTCAATATTTCAAAATCCTCAATAATGTTCATATCAAAAAGAACAATTCCAACAAATTCTCCTCTACCTATAAAAATTAATGATTCAGTTATGAAACATACATCAACTACTAAATTTCTTGGATTATATATTGATGAAACCCTATCTTGGTCAAATCACATAAACCATTTGGGAAAACAAATTTCTCCTTTGATTGGAATTCTTTATAGAATACGGCACTATACTTCCCTCAAATATTTGAAAGTGATATATTTCAGTCTAATATATTCTTAATTGCAGTATTTGATTTCCATTTGGGGAACAGCAAATATTTCTACGATGAAACCAATACAGACTTTACAAAATAAAGCAATAAAATGTATGTATAAATTACCATTCACAGAACCGTCCGTTAATCTTTACAAACCAAAGCAATTATTGAATCTTCAATGTTTATACGAACTCAAAATTGTCTCCTTCGTCCGTTTTGTTAAGTTTGGTAAAAAACATTCATCTTTAGTTGTCAATCAAAATTCAAATATTCATGATCATCAAACAAGATATATGAATAACCTAAATTCCTTGCGATTCAAATCTAACTTTGGCAAATCTTCAATATATTACCAAGGAATAGATTTATATAATAAAATACCACAAAATTTAAGGAATATCATGTCGAAGAGTAAATTCAAAAATGAATTGAAAAGTCACTTAATACTGAAACAATAATTACAATATTATCCACATCCACAACTATTCAAGATTTGACTAAATTGATCATAACTTTTTTTATGAGGTCTTACATGTATAGATTTGCTTATCTTATTTTTTTCGTTTCGATTTGTATTGTATATTTTTTTCCTTTGTAATGTATATAAAGTTTTCTTTAATCATATCCCTCTATAAGCAGTAATGCTTCTCGGGATTAATAAATGAATTAAAATTAAAAATTAAAATGAATTAAAAATAATTTAAATAGGTTAAATGCAACGACGAACTATTTTCGATATCTTCAATCCTAAAATTTCTTATGGAAATTCGATGTAACACACCATTGTTCTGTTCCAAAATTGTTCGTTTCCGTTAATCAGCTGACGAACGTCAACCCTCAGAAGTTGAAACAAGCGCGAGCAATGGATCAACGAGGCCTTACCTTTTAACGTGCGATTACCCAGCACGGTGGCCCGTCGGGGAATCGAACCCCGGTCTAACGCTTGAAAGGCGAAGGTGCCAATTTCTACACCACCGAGAACCATAAATGCGACATAAATGTGAAATCTCCTTTCGTTTTTTTTCTATCTGTTCGGATAGGATTTTGCTGGAAATAGTCTTCCTAGTTGTACACCGCTATCGTTCAAAGTCCGCTTTGTATTTTGTTGAATTCGGCCTCGTTATTACGTGACACAAAGGAGAAAAGAAAATGCAGACCTCATTATTATTCGCACGTCAAGAAGATTTATCGTAGTAGATAACTTGGCCATCGGAAGTAGTGTTCGTGATGGAAATGCAAAATTAAGGAAACTCACAGCTGATAATGGAAAATATTAGGAAGCATATCACCACATCAATACTAAAGGGTATCGCTGAATCAACATTCAAAGCAATATCTGAAATATCACGAGAAAATACAGTATTTTCATGTGATAGTTTCATTTATTGCTTAATATCAGAGGATTGTTATAAGATAAGCGGTCGAAAATTTGTGTGATTGATGAGTGGGAAAGAGCATTTTAAGGTAAGAAGATTGGAAACTTTTATGTTGCAAACCTCGATAATGAGTCAAAATAATAATAGGAAGCAAATCACTATTATGTCTTGCAAATGCTTCGTCATCATTGCTTTCACTAGTCGCACGATTAAACTGTTCTGTTCTCCAAGTTCAAATTATTGGGCTCTTTTCCCAATA
This sequence comes from Zygogramma bicolorata, assembly GCA_032362365.1. NCBI lineage: Eukaryota > Metazoa > Arthropoda > Insecta > Coleoptera > Chrysomelidae > Zygogramma > Zygogramma bicolorata. The sequence continues at coordinate 695,046 of JAVJAQ010005583.1, read as the reverse complement.
GTGGAATCCTGTTCGTCAACACTTTCCGATAGAGAATTAAAGCACGCCTTCCTGACACATATTTTCCAGTAAAGTCTATTGGTGTTAATTCAATTTTTTGCTCTCAACTCTTCTCTCCAGGTCTCTTAAGGCTAGATATGGGCTTTTCTGGATTGAGAATGGAATGTATTTCTGACGTTTCGGAAACTACTCTGCCCTTTGGGGACATTCTTTCAGAGATTCCAGTTTTCCAGTGAGATGTGTGAAAAGGTGACACTGGCATAGATGAAAATTGTTGATTATGACTCAAACCTACTTCGAAGTGAATCTTACCAGTTCAACTTCCCTCTTCAGAAGAGACATCCAACATTGATCTATGTTCAATGAACAAGTCATGTAGCCTCTTCGAGTTTCATTACTTTTCCATTCTGTTCTGTCATATGTAAATTGATATTGTTACGTCCTAGCGCCGGCCCTGACGAAATCGTAAACGCAGATAGGGATCGCGTCGTAGCGAATGTCATTTTCCAGGAACTGTTTATTGCCGCCTGGAGAATTCGAGACACGTCAACGGGGCTTCGCTCGAGGATTCTCGATAGGTACGCAGGTATATATAAGCATCGGCATATCGCGGCGAAGACAAGTTTTATTCGGAGAGTTAGTGATTCGGCAGTTTTATTCAGAGCTAGGTGACGAGAGTTATTGGGAGCTAAGTGGAGAGAGTTTTGTTATTGCTAAGTGCAAGTAGTCGACGTGTAGAATTTGTATAACAGAGAATTGTTAGTACAGAGAGTTTTAGTAGCGAGTATTGGAAAGTTATCGGAGCGATTCAAGTGATTGTGTTGTACTGTATTTTGATAGAGAGTTATAATAAAAGTAGTTTAATATTGTTTGGTGTTTTAATCGACGAACCCAAGGATATTTCGTAACAATATTATTCCATTCCAACATTTGTGTACCATTTTTAGATAATACGTGCTCAGCTCATTTCTACCTAAATTTCGCCTAAATTGCTCCGCTCGGTATAGACGAACAACGCTGGGTACTAAAACTCTCTGTACTAAAAATTATCTGTAATAGAAATTCTGCTTTGCGAATAAACTCTCAATGACCAACTGATCAACTCCACTCCACTTAGCTCTGAATAACTCTGCTCTGAATAACTATCTCCATGACGAAGCGTCTGCTTTCATACCTGCGTACGTCCATGGAGGATCTTCGAGAGAGGCCTCGATGATGTGTATCGAATTCTCCACGCGAATCAACAGTTCCTGGAAAAATGACGTTCGCTCTTCGACCACTGCGTTTACGATCGTCAGGACCGCCGCTAGGAGATTCGTAACGATATTAACAACTTGAGAAGACGAGAAATCACCTGAAAACTCATTATTATCAACAAATGGTACACTAGGAAGACTCAGCTCGAATATCAATACTCATGTCACATTTTGACACAGCTTACAAAATCTAGAATCTTCTGAAAAAATTTGTTTAAATGGAAGGAGTAGTTTCCGAAACGTCTCCAAGGTAAATCATAAATATTTTTTACATTTTTCTCCAATTCAATCTCTACATTCTGACAAAATAGTCACTTGAGAGAGAGAGAGAGAGAGAGAGATCAATTCATTTCTACTGAAAGAATTTCACATTACAGACTGAGAAATACGTCATTTAAAAAATGTTTATGCTAAAATTGATATTCACAAGAAATAAAAACAATATAACCAACAAATTTACAAACATTATTTAAAATTTGAAACATTTTACAAAAAATTCTTAACACTACACACCAACACCTAAATAACCATCACCAAAAAAACAATGTTTATAGAGATCTTTGCATAAATTCAGCCAATGTATATGGTTCAGTTTCGATCAGGTAACTTTTCAGAGCTTTCAGGAATCTGCTGACAACTTCTTTGTCTTTTATGTAGTTCGGGAGTCTGTTGTGAAATTTAATTGAACTGTAGTAAATACTTCGTTCATAGAGGCATTTTTTATGTTGCGGAAAAGCAAAATCTCCCTTAGAACGGGTTGAGTATTCGTGTTTCTTCATATAATCATTGAAATTTGTGCGATGTTCTACCAAGTATTTCAGGGTTTCATATATATATATATATATATATATATATATATATATATATATATATATATATATATATATATATATATATATATATATATATATATATATATATATATATATATATATACACCTCTACAGGTTGTACCTATTGGTATGTTGAATATGATCCTGATTGTTTGCTTCTGACAGATGAAGACTTTATCGAGTTCCCTACAAGAGCCCCACACGCTTATGCCGAATTTGATAGCTGAATAGAAATTTGCGAAATAAACTGCTAACAATACATCAATGTCCACTTGTTTTTTCAGAGCTCTGATTGCGTAAGTTATCGAAGACAGTTTTTTGCATAGGTGTTTTACCTGTTCGGTCCAACTCAAAGTATCATCGACATGAATTCCGAGGAATTTGACAGATGTGTTACATTGTAATCTTTCAGCGTTTGAAGTAATTGGTCTGGGTGTTTCGAGAGAGTTGTTTGTTTTGGAAAGCATACAGTTTGTTTTTTCTATATTTACTAACTTGGTTCTGCCCTGAAAACAGATTTCATGAGATTCCAAAGCTTTTTCATTTTCAAGGGCCAAAAAACCCAAAAAATTGAATGGAATGAAAATAACCTCCAATCAACATCTATTACATACTCCATTTTTTGTTGTGCAGAAATACCCTATGAATGATTCAAGTTTCTTGTGCTTGTTATACAAATTTAGGAAGAAAAAGTGACGGTATGCAGGACTTCATTGGTCGAAGTCATCTGAAGGATATTCGTGATGCTGTAAAAACAATTAAAAAGTTATGTTTTTCAATATACCCGACTCAGCTGTATCACAACTCGCTGACCTGCTTCTATGAAGTTCATTTGGATTGAAAACGTTGCCAATATATATTGCAAAATCGCCGACTCTACCAGACCTAGCGTAAATGTAAATACTCTGTGGCACATCTGTCGCCAAACATACCACATCAGTGTTCATGTCTGGTATTACTAATTGAATGTTGTTCGTAGTTAATCAAATTCTCTATGACTGTTTGCTTCCCATTCATAAAACTTCATGATAATTGAAATTAAATTCCGCTTACACGTTCATAACTGATGTTTTCAATTATTTTTCGGGAAATAAAGTTGTTAATTATCAGTGATTATGACACAGAGTGTTCTGTCACTAGAGATGAGAAGCATAATACGTTTTCACTGATCCACAGGTGTCAAAACAACAAATGATATAAGGGAAAGAAGTTCGTACCGATATCATTCAATTTTTTCATCATAATCCACATATGGATTTATCCTGTCATAAAATGAAAGTAATACAAATCATAAAACAACGACAAAAAATAATTGGCGCTGCAATATTCTGAGAATGTTATATAAGAATGAAGTAACACTTCGATTTTTCCATTGTTTCAGAACGGCCAACTACAGTAGACTTCTTCGCGGTGTGAATATCCAATCACCGGCGATCTACGACACAACAGCGATATGGAGAATCAATCAAAACAAGAGGCCGAAGAACCTAATAAGAGAATTCGGCTCCTGTACGGCCAAGAGTTACCCCACCGTTGACCTATCCTGCATGAATTACAGTGAGTCAAAAAAACTAATAACAACAACAAATGAAATAATATTGTCTCCGAATTTCTCGACTCCTTTCCAATTTGCGAGCATCTCCATCGATTCCTCGGTTAATGTTGTTTTTTACAGGGTGAGCCAATGAAAACGAAAATGGCGGGAAAAAAACTCAAACCCGACGATGTTAATTTCGAGAGGAAAATCTTTTGAGCATATCTACTACCTTGTCAGTTCCACCCCATCGGCGGGGTGAGATTCAACGCTAAAATGTTAAAAGGGATAGAGGTCAAGCGATACCTCGTTTGAAAGTTTATCAATTTCCTCTTCCATTGCTTTGTATATTTTCGACTCATCCTCGTTAACTACACTTGTAGTATTCAATTCATCGAATGATACGAACATTAGATGTGTTCAATTTGAATTGGAAGACCAGACATTAGAATGAGAAGGAAAGCAGCCAGAATATAAACCATTTTTGCAAGATATTGAATCTCATCTTATCAAAAATACTAGCTAAACCGTGCCCACTTCGTTTGGCGTTAATTATTTTCATGATGTCATGATGCAATTATATTGTGTAGTTCTTTCTCTCGAAAACGTTATAAACCCCTTCCAAAGATTACCCCTACAAACAAACGAACATAAAAACAAACAAAGTCGGTAACGAACCTCTTTATAAGATTAGTATGGATTTAGATATCGATTTTCACTCGAGAATATTTTTTCTCGATATAGAGGATAGGCATATTAGAAAAATCCAGACAAGTGTAAGTCGAAGGAAGGACTTGGACAAGCCGATTAATTTTTTGAAATGAGCTCACCCTCAGCTTTTTTTCTGAGAAGATATTCGTATCAGACGTTAGCGTTATTAGCAACGCAATTCATGGTTGCATTAGTTCATTGTTTGAATTTGTTTTTGTATGAGAAAAAATCAAAATAGCAGTATCACGTTTTATACTCGCGTCCTATATTTCACTGGTCACTGTCTCTCGATAATATACCTAATGCGCACCATCATAGGAATTCTACTACCTTTCATTGAGCTCCACAATACACCTTCAAATTCCAGTTGAGAAAATACTTCACTCGCAAACTCGCTCACTACACAAGAACACTCCAGAAAAATCAACGATTTATACCATATTATCTATCTACATCTGAATATCTCCATCGTCGTTGTTCTTCTAAACTCATGTCTTTCATTTCTAATTTGGCAATTTTATTATGATTAAATCAACGACTACCTATAGTCTTTCCACATTTTGGTAGGCTCGGACAAGTTTCAGAATTCCCACTTGCAAAAACAAAACAAAAGTTTACATGGATTTTAATTAGTTTCTAAATCGATTCCCTTTTATCCCAATGAGAATGGCAAAAATTGAAACCTGCACTAGCTGAGGATTGACGAGGTCTCACCTTCCAATGTGCGACTCTTGACACGGAAAACCAATACATCAATCACCATATAACAGAGGTTTTCCGTACTTGCGAACCTGGAGGAAAAAAAGGGGGAAATCGTGGAGGTGGATCTTTTTCTATTATCGGTCCTGGAATACACATGATTCTGTAGCCATAAGCCAAAACAAAAAACTGTTGGAAAAACAGTTGCTCATTTCACGTCAGTCGCCAGCAATGAATTTATATTCCTTGTTATGATAATAAACACATAAATGATCCATTCGGGTAGCGAAATATGGAAAGCGGTTGATTGAATTTAATACATGTGTTAAACGGATGTGTTGTTAGAGGCCCTCTAGCATCCAATTTCAGCAATATTATATCGGAAACATACGTCAAAATATGTGTTCGAACTGAAATGAGTTATTCTATAGTCGGGCCGTTCAAAAGATAGATTTCAAGGACGCGTGATCAGTGAATGCCTGCATCTATATATAAAGCCTGCGCGGCGTAGCCACGCCTTCTGAACTGAAATAAATGAAGAACTGTTTACACTGTACTGTACTCATTTGTGCTTTGTATTTACGTGTGTTACGTTAATTAAATAATATGGATGGAAACACTCTTTCACCTCCAAGAAAAAGATAAAAAAAAAGACATTTAACTGTAGAGGGAAAAGGTGTAATAATGAACACTTATAAAAAAGCATCCCAAGAGTTGATGGGGGAACGACGCGGCGACGTTTTTGTTGTGTGGTGTAAATCGGACTTGTATTATTGAGGAGAGGAACATTCAAAGAGTGCGTACCGTTCACGTGATCATTCTATCATTTCAGCGGCTACACTATAGTGAATAAAGGATTTTAATATTTTTCATGAATCTGTGCCCGAATGGAATTTTATCATTGATAGACTGAAGGTATCTGAACTATTATTCTCTTCCTACCATGAATTGAAGCATATTGAGAATTCTGAACATAACCTCCGAAACAACAAAACTGTTTTTGTAGGTGGATAATCCCAGTTCAGAACTGAAATAGGAAGAGGGGGGGTATTACAATCTATATCATACTGGTTTCGGTTACAGCATTCTCACAAAAAAGCACCTTGGTTTATACGCCAACTACAAAATTTTCGAACATTCCTATCAGAATAAATAATACTGATGATGAATGGGCAATGGAAAGTCCACTTAGCCCAGTAGTAGCCAACTTCTTCATGGAACGTTTTGAGGAGAAAGCAATCGACGCCTTCGAATTGAAGCCGACCTTGTGGCTACGCTACGTGGATGACACATTCGTCATCTGGAAACATGGAAACATTAAGTTCACCATGGAGACTGAACAGGACCAACGAATAGCATTCTTGGATGTTCTGATCGAACGATGTGGGGCTAGACTAACCCACAAAGTGTACCGTAAACCCACACACACGGATAGGTACCTGCACGCGCTATCGAATCACCATCCCAGCCAAAAGAGAGGAGTCATTTCTACTCTAACGGAACGTGCTCGAAGAATATGCGAACCAGAATATCTGGGGGAAGAACTGGAACATCTTCAAGTGACCTTGAGGTCGAATGGATACAGTGTACCCGAGATCAACAGGGCCATGAAACTGAAGAATTCCACTGTTCGAAACAAGGAGGACGTTCAGATAGTTGCACATGCATATTTGCCATACATCCCGAGGGTCACAGACAGAATTGGAAAACTCCTGAGTAAATACAACATAAAAACTGTATTTAAACCCACAAAGAAGATTCAACAGAGCCTCAGATCGGCTAAAGACAAAAGAGATCCACTGTCTGCAGCAGGGGTTTATCGCATACCGTGCACCTGTGGGAAGGTATACATCGGTACCACCAAAAGATCCATGGGAACTAGGCTAAAGGAACATAAGAGAAACTGCAGACTAGGGCAAACTGACAAGTCGGCTGTGGCGGAACACGCACTTAGTGAGGGAAACCACAGGATTCTGTTTGAAAATGCAAAACTGATTGCACCCAACCAGGGATACCATAGCCGACTGGTACGGGAGGCAATAGAAATCCACAAACACACGGATAATTTCAACAGAAAAGAAGAAGCTGTCAACCTCAACCGAATATGGAATCCCATTTTAAGAAAATCGATAATAACTGCAGGTAGTTCTTCAGATAATAATGATGATTTATCTCCGAACCCACATGAGGTAAACAAGGTAATCAATATTAATGAGAATTCCCCGAATCCAAATGGAATAATTAGCACCGCAAACTACCTGAATCGGCATAAATACAACTTGCGAAGAAACAATCTCCAGTCATCGGAGTGAATTCCAAGATGAATGAACCTCTGAAGAAGCTAGCCACTCGAGCCAGCGAAACGTCAGGAAGAAATTCCAAAAAACAACGGCCTTCAAACCCGAATAAAAGTAGTGATACTGATTTTGAAAACAGTTCAAAATTTTGAAGGAACATTCCATTTGACAACATCGTTCGAATGGTATCATACATTTTGCGTTGGCGTCTCCAGGGGAGGGTTTCTGGGGAGTGTAATGGTGGAGCTACGAATGGGCGTTGAATCTAAAGAATAAAGCTCTGGTGGCCAGTCGCAGAAATTTCGATATTTTCATTCAAACCAGACAATCTCATCGGTACCATTTCGTTTTGAGCTTCTGGATCGATTCGGAATTTCAAGGAATTTTCCCCTCTTGGATAATGTGCACAGAAGGAATGTTTCCGTTTGAACAATTCAGGGGGGGGGGGGGCCGAGGGTCTTTCGACCCTAAAAATGTATCCTCTTAAAACATTCGTTTACCTGTTTCGAGGACTTTCGATATAATCATGATGGACTGTTCTCGTTAGGACGCCCTCTATAGGAGAGCGCAATATTCACAAGAGTTATTCCATGATTTCAACGAACCTTAGCTACGCATACATTTTATACATTCCTACAATGAACGAGACTGCAAAAAAATATTTCGAGAGCACATGTTATTAGGATTTCAATAACGAACAGCAGAGATAAACGCACCAACAAAATTCCTGAACTTCAATTGAATATCTTCCATTCGCTTTCACATATGGAAGTAAATTTCGGTGAACCGCTTTTTTCATATTATTCCAGATGATGCGTCACATAATGAAATGATACATTACGATGAATTATACATTAGAAATAACCTAAACAGAAAAAACAGTTGGAAAATAAATAAATAATTGAATAGAAAGTCCTCAGGTAATATGATCAGTTATTCCAGTAGGTAGTATAAAAGTAGTATTTGATTTGAATAATTTCTTGTGGTATGAATAAATCGTTTCTGGATGATATACAGGGTTGCCCAATGAATTGATTTTCAATTATTGGAAAGGAACACTTGCCAACGATTTTAGAGCTGTAGGTGGGAACTTCATTGCTTGAAACCGACTTGCAAATAAGTAGCCGCTCCAGTTATTGAAAATAAATTCCAGCACTCGTAATACAAGAACATACGAAGAAATATGCAGGGATTTTCTCTGTGAAAAACTGGTAACGGTCGAATCCTTCGTAGTATTAGCCAGGAGAGTAGTTGTTTCCTGACAGGTGTTCTATCAGCCCTCTTTGTTTCTGAGTAGAGACTGGCCTAAACGAATTGATCAAAAGATGAATTTATTCAATGCCATTCCTCAAGTAAGTTCACCGACTATTTCGAAGTTTTTAAACAGCTATGCAATTTCTGTTACATACCGTGCTTTCTTCAAAATGCACATTTTTTCTCGAAAGTGAAAAAATGTAACATCTTTTTTTGGAATATTTTCGCATCATTCAAAAAAATGTTCCAAGCAATGAAAAAAAATTGATGACCTTTCAAACGAGGTATCGCTCACTTCTAATCCATTTAACATTTAAGGGTTGGATTCCACCCGCCAAGGATGTGAAAGTGACAAGGTTGAAAATATGCTTGAAATATTTTCCCGTTACAATAAACATCGGTCGGTGTTAGATTTGTTTTCTTCTAAACGCCAACTATGGGAAATCGGTCATATTTCACTTTCATAGCCTCACATTGTCTCACCCTGTGTACGTGCCAAAATTGATTTCCTTCAGAATGAAACATGTATTTTTTCCATATTGATTGGGAAAAGAAGTGGCAATAACTAGGGCCACATATACAGGGTGTTTCAAACTTCAGTATCAAGATTTCAAGGGCGTATGTCTCAGGTCAAAATAAGACGTTTTTGACCATAAACATAAAGTTTCAAGATTTTTTCAGTTTTTTCGATGAGACTTTCAACTTTCAAATAATGTCAAATGCTTCAAAACAAACCTAAATGTCAAATTTAAAATAGCAGTCAAAGCTCACTGTTCACTTTTTCATTGTTTCGTTGACAAATTTAATAAATCTAACGAATTACGAAAAAATTACTTCGATTTTTTTCTCAATAACGGTCGCAGATGAGTAATAATTACAAGAGACAGAAAAATTCATAAACAAAACAAAGAATTCATTTCATATTTCAGAATCCACAAGCGGCGCACTACAAAAAAGTTTATGGGGCGAAAATGGGCTCGACCTCTGAAAACATATCTTCCTGTAGCATTTTACAATCTCTCGGCATACTGGATGATGTAAACTCTGAAACTTTACCTTTATTTCAAATTTGATCTCAATATCTCAAAAACTGAAAGAGCTATGAAGAAAAAACTAAAAAAATCTTGAAACTTCAACGCTCTGTAGTTCGGCAACGAAGCGTTTGCGGACACATGTTTATGGAAAACAAAAGTCTTGAGAAATGCGCCTCTGAAATCTTGATACTGAATTTTGAAACACTCTGTATAAAGTTACTTCAAATCTAAAGATATTGAAATGGCAGTGGGTTTGGACGAATTCTGTCACGTATCTCAGGTCAAGCAACGTTCATTGTGGCTATGATCTGGATGAGTAACCGGTTTCACTAGATCACACTTTCACCCCTTTTCTCCCAAAGTTCTAGGAATCACACGTTGAAAGATGAGACCTCGTTAATCTGTAGCTCGAACAAGGTTAGCTTGATGAAGAAAAAACCCATTTTATCTCATACTCCGCTTATTCGCCGTGATCGAAAATGCTGACAACAATAACCGTGACAATATCTTTTTTCCAGTGTGCGGTAAAGTTCGCAAGAGTTACGACGCCGATAGACGTCGCACAAGGATTGTTGGTGGAGTTCCATCCAAGCCGGGGGACTGGCCCTTCCTGGCAGCCCTGCTAGGAGGGCCCGAAGAAATATTTTATTGTGCCGGAGTTTTAATAGCCGATCAATGGGTGCTCACCGCATCGCACTGTGTTGGAAAGTGAGTCTTTTGTCTGCATTCGCTCTAGTTTTATTTATTGAGAACTAGGCCAATCTTCACAGTTTTCACTCGGAAATTATTCGGCTTGAATATTATTTCGAGTCAATGCAATCACTATTTCTCTCTCTTTATATATATATATATATATATATACAAACTAGTATATATATATATATATATATATATATATATATATATATATATATATATATATATATATATATATATATACAGGTTTTTTTTGAACATGCGGCAAAAATTCAAGGGACTATTCCTTAGACTATAATAAGAAGATTTTGTCCTTTGATGACTTTTGATAGGGCGCTTTGTTTCGAAGATACGGTGCGAAGAGGTATTTCCACAATAACAATTTATAACAATAATCCAATCTTCTTCTCATCGACTCTCAAACTCTTTCAAAAACTTTTCGAAACAAAACGCCCAATTGAAAATCATCAAAGAACATACAAATACTTCATCAGACTTGTGATAACAAGTATCGAAATTGTCAGAGTACATGACCATGGTCAAATTTCATAAAATACAGGTCTAAAATTACATGGCTTGCTCAAGGACAATAAGAAAAAAACACCGATATGACATGATCATAAAACTTAGTACATAGTTAAAAAAGTTTCAAAATTGTAGATAAAAAAAAAAGGGCAAGTCAATTAAAATAAGTCAGCAAAGTAATTAAAATAAGTCAGCAAAGTATTCGGCGAGGGAGTAATAGCTCTTTCCCCGAAAAAACTTCTTAAATTGTTTCCGAAATACTTGTTCTCCCAATTCTTTGAGTTGGACAGGTAAGTGGTTATATATTTTGAGAGAAGTTAAAATTGGGCCTTTTCTGATCATCGCAAGTGAAGCGGAAGGTATATAAAGCTTTTTAGCGTTTCTTGTATTATAATTATTTATCACCCCAAGTCTCGAATCTCTCAATGTTATCGTGAACAAAGCAAGCTGCAGACAAGATATATATATCGTATAGAGTTGGAATATGGTATGTTTTGAAATACGGTCGACAAGAGTCTGTTGGTCGCAGGCCAAATATACTTCTCACTATTCGTTTTTGATTAATAAAAACTTGTTGAGACGCTGCGCTATTTCCCCAACACAATACGCCGTACATTAATGAAGAGTGTACAGTACACAGCTATAGTAATAGGATAATACAGCATCCCGATTAGATACTTTTCTGAGCTGAAAAATTGCATAATTTCTTGAAGACAATAATTTGATTAATTTGTTAGCGTGTGTTTCCCAAGTAAGATTATTATCTACATTTAAACCAAGAAACTTAAAAGAATCACATTGTTTGAGACACGAATTATTTTCATCACCCGACCTAACTAACAGGCTTACATTGGATTTGTACGATGGGGGTTCAAATAAAATAAAATTAGTTTTTGATTTATTGAGGATAAGTCCATTGGTTTTACACCATATATCCATTTCATTTATACACCTCGATGATTTTTGTGCGAGTTCTTCATGATTATTGCTGTTAATGACAACAGATGTGTCATCTGCATACAGTGTCAGGAGGCCATCATGTATGTTATGAATGAGATCGTTGATCATTATGATAAATAGAGTAGGGCCAATTGTACTGCCTTGGGGCACGCCACTTGTCACTGGTAGTGGTTTAGATATCGAAGAAATTCCATCATGTTTTATGTTAACCTGTTGACTCCTATTTGATAGATATGACTGCACCCAATTTGGTGCAGGTCCTCTTATTCCATAAGTCTCCATGAATGCTGAGCAGTGAATGGTTTACAACATCGAATGCCTTTTGAAGGTCAAAAAATAAAGCAGAAGTTTTCATTTTTTTATCGAAACTACCGAGTAATTTTTCGTGAAATGAAAGCAATGCATCTTGAGTACATCGTTTTTTCGTAAATCCATACTGCCTACTTGTCAGTATTTCAAATTTTTTTAAATAATCCAAAAGTCGTACCTGGAATGCCTTTTCAAATATTTTCGAAAAAACTGATAGCAGGGCAATTGGCCTATAGTTTGCCATATCTAGTCTACAATTTTTTTTTATGAACAGGAATCACTAAGGCGTGTTTTAATTGCCGCGGAAAAATACCCATTTTAAAAGAAATGTTGATAAGGTGAGTTAGAACCACAACTAGTTCATCGCATACTGCTTTGAGTAACCTACACGGGACTCCATCTATGCCACTGGAGTTCTTAGAACAGACAGAAGAAATGATTTCGTGAATTTCAACAAAGTCAACAGGGTTTAGATAAAATGATTGAGAATTATGATTTTTTATAATCATATTGTAGTTTTTTTCTACGTGCAACGAGTTCGTTAGATTATTTACACTATCGACAAAAAAGCTGTTGAACTCATTTGCAGTTTCAGCGGCATTTGCTTTCATATTTTGTGGAATTTCTTTTTTGTTGCCTATATTGATTGTCGATTTGATGACATGTCAAGTGGCACCAGATTTATTTTTAGCATCTATCATTTTTTTAGAATTATACTCCCTTTTAGCTTCAATTATTTTTTTCTCGTTTATATTTATTCTTCATGTCTTGTTCATTCGGAAAGTTTCTTGTTAGTTCGTAGACACTCCTCAAAAAAACTCCTTCTTCTATCAAATTAGATGTGATCCACTGATTATTTTTTGTTTTTTTATTTCTTGTCTTCTTCAAGGGAGAAGCTGTATTGAACGAAGAGTAAAATAATTCAAAACATAATATCCTTAGAATAGTCCAAGGAATAGTCCTTCAATTTTTTGCCGCATGTTTAATAAACACCCTGTATATATATATATATATATATATATATATATATATTATTACTTAATATATATTATTAATTAAAGACTGAATTTATCTGAGTATTCCTTAGTCGATTCTTGGGTGTTTTCCGGGTTTGATGGCCGTGGTCTACAGGTTTTTATTCCTGACGTTTCGCCTACGACTATGGTAGGCATTATCAAAGTCTATGAGGTAACGGACGCAATGATCTCGTTCTCACCTTAGATACTACTTCATTGAAGTTATGATCAGCTTTATACCTGTTCTCCTGTTCGACGTCCGATATTATTGTGTTGGAAATGGGCGTGGCTTGTTTCCTCTTGACTGGTTTGGGCCGTGTCTGCTTTAGAGCTGGTAACCGGACTTTGTTGATGTGTATGCCTTCTTCTTTTCGGTTAAAATTGTCTTTGTGTTTGTGAATCTCTATCGCTTCTCTGTGTTACCTGGGATAGTAGCTCTGCGTCCTGTCAATCACTTCCGTTTCGTCAAATGCAATCGCGTGATCGCCTTCTCCGAGTGCATGCTCGGCTACTGCCGACTTGTCTGACTGTCCCAGGCGACAACTTCTCTTGTGTTCGGAGAGCCGTGTCTTGATGCTTCTTTTAGTGGTTCCAATGTAGACTGATCCACAGCTACACGGGATCCGGTACACACCTGGTGTTGCCAACGGCTCTCTTGGATCTTTGGCTGACCTTAAACTATCTCTGACGGTTCGTGTTGGCATCAGTATTGCTTTCACATCGTGTTTTTCCAGCGTTCGTCCTATCCGATCTGTCACACCTCTTATATATGGCATAAAGGCTTTTCCCACAACAGGTTTATTCACAGTTTCCTTCGTGTCCTCTCTCTTGGGTCGTATTGCTTGTTCGAATTCGGCTTCACTATACCCATTCCCTTTTAACGCTTGTTTAAGGTGGTCCAGTTCCTCAGGGAGGTTTTGTGGTTCACAAATGCGGCGGGCCCTCTCCACTAATGTTTTAATTACACCTCTCTTCTGGCGTGGCTGGTGGTTGGAGTTTTGGAGTTCTTGTTCAGGTATCTGTCTGTGTGAATGGGTTTCCTGTATACTTTATGCTCCAGAGTCCCATTTTCCCGTCTGTTCACCAGCACATCCAGGAAAGAGATTCTCCCTTGGGTTTCCTGCTCCATTGTAAATTGAATTTTAGCGTTAATCGAGTTCAGATGAGACAGAAATACCTTTAGTTGTTCTTCTCCATGCTGCCACACCACGAACGTATCATCAACGTACCGCAGCCAGCAATATGGTTTCAATATTGCTTGCTCTAAGGCGCGCTTTTCGAACTTCTCCATGAAAAAGTTTGCCACCATAGGGCTCAGCGGGCTGCCCATTGCAGTACCGTCGGTTTGTTCATAGAACAAACCGTCAATACTAAGATATCCTTATCATCGTTCAGATGTTTCAACGCATTTCTTTCTCCTTTAGTTGTGTTGGCCTTGGGTGGTTTCGCTCGCATCAAAATCCTTGATGTTTGGATGCTGGAATTCGAAATTTGCCGAATGACATTGCGGAAGAGATACGCATCGAAACATCAAGGATTTTGATGCGAGCGAAACCACCCAAGGCCAACACAACTAAAGGAGAAAGAAATGCGTTGAAACATCTGAACGATGATAAGGATATCTTAGTATTGCCAGCAGACAAAGGAAACTCCACCGTCGTGTTGAACACGAGGGATTACAAAGAGAAAATAGTTGACCTTTTGAATCCAGAAACGTACAAAATAATCAATAAAGACCCGACCGCCGCAGTTATGAGGAAAACTAATCACCTAGTCCGCTCATCAAGCTTAGATGACAACACGAAGAAACTGTTACAGAAATCCGAGGCCCTGCCTCCTCGTCTATATGGCCTACCAAAGATCCACAAGGAAAATGTACCACTGAGACCTATCGTGAATGCAATAGGTTCACCGACCTATGAACTGGCCAAGTATCTGACTACCCGGCTACAACCTCTCACAGGCAACACAGACTCATATATTAGGGACTCGGGACATTTTATTGAAAGGATAAGAGACATGAGGCTAGGTCCAGGAGATATACTAGTGACTTTCGATGTAGTATCCTTATACACGATGGTTCCGGTCAAGGAAACAATACAGCTTATTGGAGAGGTATTCCCAGCAGATATAACCACACTGTTTGCTCACTTTCTGACATCGACATATTTCCAATGAGACGGTTTGTTCTATGAACAAACCGACGGTACTGCAATGGGCAGCCCGCTGAGCCCTATGATACGTTCGTGGTGTGGCAGCATGGAGAAGAACAACTAAAGGTATTTCTGTCTCATCTGAACTCGATTAACGCTAAAATTCAATTTACAATGGAGCAGGAAACCCAAGGGAGAATCTCTTTCCTGGATGTGCTGGTGAACAGACGGGAAAATGGGACCCTGGAGCATAAAGTATACAGGAAACCCATTCACACAGACAGATACCTGAACAAGAACTCCAAAACTCCAACCACCAGCCACGCCAGAAGAGAGGTGTAATTAAAACATTAGTGGAGAGGGCCCGCCGCATTTGTGAACCACAAAACCTCCCTGAGGAACTGGACCACCTTAAACAAGCGTTAAAAGGGAATGGGTATAGTGAAGCCGAATTCGAACAAGCAATACGACCCAAGAGAGAGGACACGAAGGAAACTGTAAATAAACCTGTTGTGGGAAAAGCCTTTATGCCATATATAAGAGGTGTGACAGATCGGATAGGACGAACGCTGGAAAAACACGATGTGAAAGCAATACTGATGCCAACACGAACCGTCAGAGATAGTTTAAGGTCAGCCAAAGATCCAAGAGAGCCGTTGGCAACACCAGGTGTGTACCGGATCCCGTGTAGCTGTGGATCAGTCTACATTGGAACCACTAAAAGAAGCATCAAGACACGGCTCTCCGAACACAAGAGAAATTGTCGCCTGGGACAGTCAGACAAGTCGGCAGTAGCCGAGCATGCACTCGGAGAAGGCGATCACGCGATTGCATTTGACGAAACGGAAGTGATTGACAGGACGCAGAGCTACTATCCCAGGTAACACAGAGAAGCGATAGAGATTCACAAACACAAAGACAATTTCAACCGAAAAGAAGAAGGCATACACATCAACAAAGTCTGGTTACCAGCTCTAAAGCACACACGGCCCAAACCAGTCAAGAGGAAACAAGCCACGCCCATTTCCAACACAATAATATCGGACGTCGAACAGGAGAACAGGTATAAAGCTGATCATAACTTCAATGAAGTAGTATCTAAGGTGAGAACGAGATCATTGCGTCCGTTACCTCATAGACTTTGATAATGCCTACCATAGTCGTAGGCGAAACGTCAGGAATAAAAACCTGTGGACCACGGCCATCAAACCCGGAAAACACCCAAGAATCAGTTACCTCCGGCCGTGAAAGTTTACGTTCTTTGATATTCCGGAGTCTCTGAAGATTGGACTGACTAACAAAGCACTGCACTTTGGAAGCTAATTTGTAGCAATGAATTTTCTGCCCATGGTGATATTGAATTTCCACAAAAAAATAAATTCTCCTGAATTATCAAATTTCTTATTGAACAAAACCAACCATTTTTTTAAACTTAAGCAATAACATGGAGGTCATGAAATTAAATATGTGTTTATATGAACCATCACTGTACAGACGATCGAAATATATAAGAGGCTACATAATCATTTCGGCTTATTCATCGATTTTGGTATCGACAGGTACCAACAGGGTGGGGAGAGCGGCGCATCGCCAAGTATCGTACTCGCGTGGATCATTCGCGGGCAGCGAGTTGTCACCGAGTGGTCCACCCGCCGTCCGCGCGCGGAGGGCTTACGACCGAGGCGATCCGGTGACGCCACGGAGTTGATATAATGAGCGCATACCCATACAAGTCCATATAAAGAATGCTAGCCGAAGGAGGCGAGGCGGTGCCGAGTGGGTGCCGGGTGGCTCTAATGAGCTGTGACTTTTATGCTTTACTAGAGCGCGTGTATTTGCCATTTTGTACGATTGCGAACCCGTGCGCATCGATGGGTCAACCGGAGGGCCATTTCCACTTATACCTGTGTTGCGCCGAAAACAAAAACAAGTCAGTCTGGAAGCGAAGGTCAAAGGGGAAGCATCGTAGTGCATCGCTGATAAAAATACTCAAAATTGTAGTGCTCGTGGGATGAATGTATATTGCTCCACAAGTACCTTTGTGAATATTACGATTTATATTATTGCTACACATTATGTCAACATCGAGTCCATGTACGAATATAGAACATTGAATGAAAGGTTCATTTTTCATCATACAGTCCACTTTCCAGTTAACAGAAGGATCATCAACGCCATACAATGGACTCGAGCCAGCAGTGGGGGTACCCAAAACAACGGTACGAATTCATATAAGGAATTGGGTGAGAACAAAACATAGATATTACTGAGTAAATCTACTCAGTAGCACTCACGGAAGAACTTTCATAAAAGTACCATCGAGGAATTAAGACTGAAGAACTGCTTCAGTGTAACAGGAATAAGATTAGGGTTGTAACAGGGCTGTTGACTGGACACTGTCCACTCAAGGGACACCTGAATGAGAAAGGGTTGTAAAACGGCGACCTTAGCTGCAGACAATGTAACAGAGGGATAGAGACAGCTCAACAGATACTCTGCGAATGTGAGGCTCTGGATCATAAAAGGCAACAAATGAAAGGAAAACCAATTTTGGATACAGAAAAATATGACAAACACCCAGCAATCAACCTGCACAAATTTGTGCAGGGTACAAGGAATGAGTGCCATAAAGTATAGGGAAGCAAAGCGCAATAAACCCTAGAGGCTGAAGTGCTTTCCGGAGACCTGGCAATGAATGACAAGTCAGACGGCTACTACAAGGGAAAAAATATGCTTTAATTGTTGATATAGTTCTGAAGATGATTGAAAGTAACTAGTGCGGAAAGTAACTTTCCACACTAGTCAATTAGCCGTTAAACCCGTGAATCCTGTAAGATTTGCAGATGAAATTATTCATTGCTCTTCCGTATTGATATCATTTGCATAAAAACTGGACTGAAAATCAATCATTGAATAAAAATAAAGAGAAGCAAAAAAGTGTTGACTCCGAAAATCGAATCCTTACCGGATACTGTACCAACTGAGCTAATTCAGATTTAAATTGACGTTATCAGAGATATGTACTTATATCTCGTGAGACGATTCACATATTATATTCACATATTGTTTGATTAAATATGTGGTCATAGGAAAAATAGTGTACATTATTTGTACCGTACTTTTCTGGGTTTCTAACCAACCACAATCTGAAAAAATAAGAATTAATATAGGAATCTATACAAGTGTAGAAGGGCAGATTTTCAATTTACCCCTAAAAGTTGCTGCGTCTATTGAAAAACAGTTTTTCCTGGATTGAACGAGTCCAATTAGTCAGCAACTTCTGAAATCCAGTACTAAGAATATGATTGGTCATATGACATTCGAAACTTTTTCGATTAATAAGAGTGTATTTTCCTTATGATGTCGTTACCCATACAGGCATGCTGAATTGTTTTGAAGAGTCAGACGAAACACATCCCCGTAACTTGAAAAAAAAGGTTCCCAATCAAACGGACAATATTTCACATAAATCTCACGCATGCGACTCAAAACAAATAAAATCGACCGAAGCCAACTACCACCGCGTACAAGAGAATTCCCAAGGGATCCGATCAGACATTCTGTTATTCAAGATCACCAGGTCCGGATTTCGCTCCTACGAACACAAATTATCAATTAATTATTTTCATATCCGTTGACCAAGCATATCTTCATCAGTAGTAGTGAATGTTATTTATGGTATTTTCATACAAAACGCAATCGAATTCGATCGACGTCCTTCAGCAAGTATTATGTTATGGGTCTTTTTACTAACTTCCTACATCATAATATATCGGGAGTAGCATGGTTATTCGCAGACCTGTCAACCATGAATCGTGACAGAGTCATTCCCCAAAACTAAAGAAAGAAATAATTGAGAGAAAAACAAATCCAATGCTGGAAAGCATGGGTCTCGTCAGTGGCACTAGGCAGAGCTTGTAAATACAATGCAATTCGAAACGTCTGTCCCTTAAAGAACCAAAATCTGAATTCTTATATAGATCGTGTTTACCGTCAAGGCGAAACGTCATTTGCTGGATGACCTAATACTAGAAATACAAGCACACCAATCGTTGAAGATCTTCAACTCATAATTTTAATTTTTAATTTAATTCATATAAACTACTGATGTACTATCCACTTTCATACATTGATTACAATAACAAGTTGATGATCATTTTTCCTCTTCCACCCTATAAACCCTTTATTTCTCAGTGTACAAAAAAGTGATCGGACTTTCGAAATTGAATTTCCTCTTCTGTCAGAACAAATTTCAATCTATAGAGCTTTCCATCGGAAAAATAGGAATGTTAACCAATTATAGTTGTTCCAATATTTCATTTTTTATTCTTCTATCTTAATGAGTGAGAAATGTACTACTAATTTACCAATTCGAACGATTTCTTATCTTCATTTTTCATTAAGATATTACCAATGGTGCGCACAAAATTTGGTTAGTATATTCGCCTTTCAAGCGGAAGACCGAGGTTCGATTCCCCGCCGGGCCACCGTGCTGGGCAATCGTACGTTAAAAGGTAAGGCCTCGTTGATCCATTGCTCGAACAAGTTTCGACTTCTGAGGGTTGACATTCGTCAGCTGGTTAACGAAAACGAACAATTCCAGAACAAATTTTTCAGTTACAATAATGATTGAAAAAATACATATCGCCAGAACAATCTGTAACGAACTAAACTATATATATTATTATTATCATTATTATTATCTCATTTTGATCACTGATGATGCATGTGATTTCGAGCATTTCAGGTTCTATACGTTTGCTCATATTCACTTAGGAAGTTTTTTTTTTTCTAAAAATAGTCCAAAAAATTCGAGACATTGAAATTTATACTAAATCAAGACACTCAATCACTCCACTAGACAAACTATTATGGGATTCAAAACAATAGTTTTTGACAGTTTTAAGATACGAGTGCTGCCTGCTATTCACGTAGGTGTTTTTCCTGATAAAATTTCGAAGCGTGTATTTTCAGAACCCAATATATATCCGGTGATGGATATCTATCTGCCTACAGACTAAAATGCCGAAAGTCTTATTAAATCTTCAACGACAGTGGTGATGGATGGATCAAATTTATGACATTTACCGCATCTGCTTCTATCGATATATGAGCAACTTACCATTACCATTTACAAACAATCTATTCACATTTCCCACCGATATTAGTGCTAAATAATAATGATGATAATATTGGGACAAAAAATAATAACAATCATTATTTCGAGGGAATTATACCCATCACTTCTCACATTTTGTTGGTGGTTTAGCACACATGAAAGGACTTCAATGAATTTTCACAATAATGATACATCAGATACACGAATCGACTCTGGTGAGTTTTTCGGGTTTCCCAATAGCCAAAAGAGCAGTGGAAAAAACACTTAAACACTTTTTCAAATTTCCATCTCTTCATTTTGATAATAGAATAGGTCCATTCAAATTTACAGCTGAATGAAATCGGTATGAAATTTTCTCAAGCGGAATTCTTCGAAAAAAATTTTGTTTCCTCTGAAGCAAAGAAAAACGTTACGGAATTCACAAAAAGAATATCGAAATCTCACTTGAACAAATTTCTCACAGAGTCAGCGATCAACTAAATGAATTCCTCTCCAACCATTTTATTATTACAGCAATAAAACAGTCAGGTTTTTGAATAAACAACCAAATTAATGCATGAAAGATTGATATTGAATTTATTTATATATAAATAATGGCTCGAATGCAATATCAAAATTACAGACACACTGAAATGGTTTGAATTTATTTTTGTCCATAACAAAGAAAATCTTGCACATAATTTTCAATGAAAATAATGTCTGGCAATTAAAGATTCGTACTTTCGAAATTGTTCAAAACTTAATGATAAAACAAAAATTCTCCTTGAATTTATTTGAAATGCATTATATGAGAAAATAGAAAATTTTATATTGAAGAAACAAATTGTTCATTCAAAATCAATAAAAATGTGCTTGTTTTTAACTTACGTCCAGGTTGGAAAGTGACAAATTGTTCTCACGGAAGAAGACGGGGTAGGAAAAAACTACCCCGACCTCTTTTGAAACTTCCCAACCTCTTGGTTTTTTTATTCAAAACGTCATTCTACCCAAGTGAATTTACGAAGTGTTCAGGTCCCCAGTATGTGTGGACACTAACGCACTTTCACAAAACACGATCGAACTTACAAAACAGATATGAATACCGCCGTCAATATTTCAGTGATAAATCCAAACGTTGCCCATATGCTGCAATCCTCGTGACACAATTGAGATTTGTGAAATATAATGGGTATGCCAAATACTGCAGTCGATGGGGGTTTTTGCCGTGCAAAAGGTGGAGTAATTCTCATCATGGAATATTATTAGGAAACCTGATGAAAAAAAACAAGTTTTCGACCTTAATGGGGGGGGGGGGTTCGCAATCTGCCATCTTGGATTAAAGGTACGATAATTTATTATTTTCGATTCGACTTTTTTCAATTCAAAGACAATTCATTTTTTCACCAACAAGAGCTAACAGAGCGTTGTTTTCGATTGTGGTATCCCCAGTAGGTCTGATCTAAAGATGTCCTTGTCCGAGTTTGATTCGTTCCTTCCTTTTCTTTGACGGTCCGGGTCGGTTGATGGTGCCTTCGTCATCGTCGTCATGTCAATGTGACAGTCGTCTCCGTTGTCTGTCGTATGAAACTGTGCTATGGCAGGTGGTATTTCGTCAACTTCATTGTCGCTGTCTGAAACAACTTCTGGTACATTTTCACAGGATTCGCCGTTGCAGAATCTTCACAAAACGAAGCACTTCAGCCCACCTTTCCTACAGCCACATGCGGCACCACATCCCTTCTTACAATTGCAAAAAAGATGACGTTCATTAAGACGTCAGGGGCTGATTTTTCCTTTGTTGTGGAGTGAGCCCATTCAAGTTTCCAGCCCCAGTCGGATGGATTTCTGGGGATACCACAGCATTTTTGGAAACGAATTTCTTGGACAAATATGTTATAACTCAGATTTTCATCTGGTTGCTGAGGTAATCGAGGAAAATTTTTTTCAGTCCACAGAAAACATTGGGTTTCAAAATCAAAGCGTGGATGGTTCGGGCACCGTGTCGTGAAGAGGTTCGTCAGCTTTTCACGAAGATACGCAGCGACTATTTTATAATTCTTCTGGATTGCGGTATGAACAGTTACTGACGAGAAATCTCTTTTATACTGGATTTCAGAAGAGTCTGGACTCCTCTCTCCTTCACTACAACTTGATCACCTTCTTCGAAACTTAGATCACAAACGAAACAAACATCAGCTCAGGAATTCACCATCACGAAGCTTGTTGCAACTATACACTAACGACAAACTGATTTGCACTTTGGGTTAACCATTTTTATAATTTATTATATAAGATAGTCCAACCTGCACAGTTTTTTTGTCGGATATGTACTTTGTCCATTAGTAGTACTCATTCCAATTCATTGATTAATAGCAGACAAAGTCCACGTCGGACCAAAAAACTTCGCGGGTGTTTGTTACATTAGGAATTATATCAATAGCTAACCCCGATAATACATTGTGATTTATTTTATTTTTACTAAATTTACCATAGGAAGTTTGATTGATTTTTTGAAAAAACGTACACGTTTCGTCCGTTGTAACTCGCCACCCCTTAGACTTAAGGAAAAAAGTGAAGATACAAAAATTGTAGGAAATTTCATCCTCTTCAAAGTAGACATTTCTGTAGCGGCATCAACCGGTAAGAAGTTAAAGTGAAAAATTCAATTTTTGGTACCTTTAATCCAATATGGCGGATCGAGCGCCCCCCCTCGAAAGATTGTGAATAAAATAGTACACAAATCAAGGCAAATAACGCAATTTCTCTCTAAGCCTCGATAAGCTTTTACTTTGGCTTGAGAGAAATGATTCACGTTTAGCCTCTTTATGTAATGTACTGAAATTCTTGATTTTTTCGACATTTCTAGCTCCCGTACTGTATCTGTTCCTACTTGTTTCTGACGGAATAATAAATAAAATGCGAATAGCCATTTGAAAAACCCAATATCTCAGGACGATATTTGCGAGGATATCTGTTAATTGAGCCGTTTACTCAATCTCGCTGTTTTCTCACCCGATCCCGGTGAGATTCCATAGCGCTCCGTGAATTTTTTCGTCTCTATAGCCACCGATTTCCGGTCCATTATGACGCTTCCGCATCTTCCACTTTATCTCCGACTGAAAAAGTGCAGTGCTTGACAATCTCCGCAAACAATTTCGCGTATTTTCCGCTTTTAATATAATTCCTTTTGAATCGCAGCCACTCCGATGTTTCCGGATGGACGATCCAATTGGGGATTACAAGGAGGCATGCACATTCGTTCTACGGACAGAAAATGAAAGTGAAACGCGTGGTTCCACATCCGATGTACAACTTGGGCGTAGCTCACGACAACGACGTTGCTCTGTTCCAGGTGGGTTCTATTTTTTTTCTGAAGAAGTTAAGATCGACCGTATTTGGTTCCCAAGTAGCACATCATATTGACTGAACCCCGAATTCAGTTCAATATTGACAATAGATTTCAACTGCATTTTGTAAGGTTTAATATTGATATATAATAAATGGGTTTTACATCTCATTGCCCATATCGGAATTATCATATCAGGTGATAATAAATAATATCAGATCAACAACATACATATTTCCATATTGTCTGCATATTTTGTATATACCCAATTTTCCCCATCGGAATTTCAATATATATGGCATCGTTTGGGAGCGTAGATTACATATTGAATTATCAAATTAGGTTTCATATTGGCATTATACTGCAATATACATATGCGAATTCTGATATTGCTTGAATATTGTTTTCATAGGAAAATTCAAACATATATCAATATTGGTAATGCAATATTTACGATCAATCATTCCTGAAAAAGTGTGGGAAAATTGGAATATCGATATGTGGTGAACTTCAATACCAGAAAATTACGTCCAGAACTTTTTGCACAGCAAGTTTTATATTCCAAACCACCATCTAATAAGACAGTGATCCTTCAGTGTTTTTGATGTCGTATTGAACATAACTTGATGTCTCCACCCAACTCCTTCTTAAAACAAGTCTCTCCGTGTCATAAAGTGTATAGTGGTCGACAATAATATTGCCACAGTGAATGACGTGAGCTCAAGCCCCGCAGGAGCAACAGTTTTTTCCAGGGTTAGTACATGTGAATGAGTGAAACTAGGGTCGACTATTTGAAGAAAAAGAAATGAGTATTTCGAATATAAAAACTAAGAATTATTGAGTGTCATAAATCGAATTTTTATTGTCGATATATTATTTACAATATTGTACCAATATAGTCAAAACGATAAATCCTTACATTGCTTTCGAATATCGATCCGAAATCGCCGAATGTTCAAATTTTTTTTATCGCCAATATGATAGTTACAATATAAGGTCAATATTTCTGTAATATTGAACCAGCATTGGTTTTATATGTTTGTGCTACTCGGGTTTCTCCATTTCCGAATCGATATAAAAAGAAGACGAAACTCCTATGAAAGAAGTCGCATAAAAAATCAGCAAGCACTTTGTTGACAAGTGAATACGATTCACAAACCAAACGAATAAGAAAAATTGGCACTCATGTATTTCAATGCCTGTCGCGTCATATATAGGGAAGTAGTTGTCCTTATATCGATTTGGATAACGGAGAGCGAAAAAAAGTTCTCGAATCATTATATTCTCCACAAAAATAATAATTTTCCTAAAGGGTATTGTGTTTGATACTTTGGGCATTCCGTATAAGGCATTTTCTACTTGAACGTGAATACTCAACCATTACATGATGTAAAAAAATGTGTCCTAAAGCTTGTTCACCGAACAGATAGAGATGGAACGTGATCACATCATTTGTTTCGTGGAAGGTGATTTATATTTCAATTGAAAAATATATGTGTTTTCCGCTCTAACTGTTGAAATCCAAGGTGGCAAATTTTACTAAACAGGTCATCACTACGGAATTTTATTGTAGAGTTCGTAGTGAAGACATAAGTCAAATGCATGCTTCTTTAAAATACCATTAAATTGTATTTTTCTACCTAGTAAACGCCTACGTCTTCAAAAACAGTACACGCTAATGAGCTCACTTTCGTTTATCTGCGGTTTAATATCATCGGGCTTTCGGATATGCTTTGCCGAGTTTTCACTGAGTTCACAATCTCAAAAAAGTTAATATAAATCCAAACCCCAACCCCCTTGGTTTGCACGATGTTCTCTGATCATTACAGGAGTGTAGCTGCCATTTGAACCTAGATTTTCGAAAAACTGACCACCTCAGATAACCTCGAATAGTCGATATGAATCCCAAAATCAAAAGTCAGATTCACGGATTCTTAACATTATAATACTCCTAAATACATCATGGAACAAATGTTAGACTTTTACAAGTCCCTGCCCGTACCTGATTGACGAAGTGGAAGAAGATAAGTGTTGATTTGGTAGCCAATCGGATAGAATACGGCCATGAAAGTGATCACAATCAGAACGTAGGTATTTTGTGGTCTTTTCATTAGTCAATCTGGGTGGGTTTTTCAAATAATCGAAACGTTTCCTCTGTATTGATGCAGCCAAAGGAAACATGAGAAATTTTTATGTGAGCCAATAGTTGAATGAACACGCCCAGGTAAGTATTTAAGTACAGTTACATATTTGATTGTTTTACCGTGTACCATTTAGCGAAATGTCTTGTTTTAATTCATTTTTTCCCAACGTTGAAGTTTTCTACAACAGGTTTCAATAGAGTTATGTTTGGTTCATAGACCACAGGACAAGGAACATTGCCTACCACATTCAAACGAACCACGTTCTATTCATATCCTCGAACAGATTCTCAAAGTGGAATCTTGCGCATTTTGCACCTTTTTTATATTGAAAATCAACTTTAAAATACGGGTCGTCCCGCTATGTCGAATTCCCACTACGTCGAATTCTTCCACGGCGAATGTCATCCCCTCCACTGACGTGACGATCAAAACACGTACGTGTCCGATGTTGGACCTCATACCCCGTAGTGAGGAATACGCCGTAGGAAGAGTTGGACGTAGAAAGAATTCGAAGTAGGAAGAATCCGCCGTAGGGCGAATTCAGCGTAGCGAGACCACCCGAAATAGGGCATATCTCGACTCTTTCTGCATCGAAAAAACGATAGGATCATGCACAATTTCATTCGTCAGATACCATTTACAACTATTTCCACCTTCTCCATCACTTTTCACTCGAATTGTAAGCATTTTTCACTATAAAACTCCCATCGCGATGCGCGTTCAAGTGTCAAGGATTGTCTCGCTACGTCGAATTCTTCGTACGGCGAATTTTTGAGCAACATTATCGGAAACTTTCGTCTTTCAATGACGTTGCCGAAGGAGGAATTCGAGTCAGGGAGAATTCAACGTCGAAAGAATTTGCCGTAGGGAGAATTCGACGTGGGAACACGCACCCTTAAAATATTTCACGGAATTGGCCGATACAGGATTAAAATCCGTGATAAAGTAGTCGAAAAATACTTCATTGTGTGATTTTCATCGAACAGTTTACAAAACCACTACATGTGTTTCACTATACAATAGCTTAATCAGGCGTGTTATGCTAGTACGGAGTACCATATTTGCAATATTGTATAGTGAAATATGTGTGGCGCTTTGGTGAACTTATCAAAGAAAATCACACAATAGGGTTAACTAAATGGAGATTATTGACACTGCGAGGAGTTCATCATAAAGACGAACAATTCTGAAGTCTACATTTCATAGTACTCAATTGTTTCCACAGCAATACGATTCAATACAATCTGCTCGTATTACAATTTTTGTAATATTGTTGGTGATTTTAGCACCCCGAAAAATGAGGGATCAACACTTTCGAGGTTATATCTACCCCACTGGGCGCCGCCAACATATCTCACCGCTTTGACTGTACTAGATCGGAAAATTATTGGAAATCTCCCGAAGGAATTCGCGCAAATGTGGTTAGCTTCTCCGTCACCCGGGCCTTTTACACAGTTTCCGGCCAAAATCCGGGATATATATTTTTCGGAGTATCGCTCGATTAGTCGCTACACTTCATCACATGCTCTTTTATAAGGTATCGCCATTTTCTTTTCAGCCGGCGTTCGAGACATTTTTGACGCAGAAATAGAGCACTGTGGAGTTGAGTGAGTTGTGGCTCGAGTTGGATATGTTCGGGCTTCTCGACGAGGTGTCGGGGAAGTTGGAAGTTATGGCATGGAAAGCTCCACTCGAAATATTGGAGAGCACGGTTTATTATTGAAGCCGGTCAACTGTCAGAAAGTTTTTCCATAATCAGATGCATGCGAAATAGATAACCCTGTTATGTACAAAGAACATCGAGAGAACCACATCCATTGCAACTTCAGAAGATGTTAGAAAGAAACAACCAGCTGCATTATCTCTCAGAATTTCTGAACTATCTCAAGTGAAAAATATCTGTCAATATCTAGAGAAAGGGTCTCCGCCTAGCTACAGTTGTTCTGACAGGACACTGCCAACTACAACACCTCTCCAGAATAGAGATAAGGGACTCAGCTCTATGCAAGGACTGCCTGCGAAAAAGAAGATGAAAGAGTAGATATGTCAAATGATATTGCCTTCCATAATCATCAAGAAGATCGAAGTCCGGAGTGTACCTGAGCGACATATATAAGAGGGATACCATCAGCAAAATTGTCAATTACCTCAAAACAATAGGGCTGATGAATCCGTGGTGCGATATCCTAGCTATCGGAGGAAGCGCAACAAGCCTAATGAGGTCTCAGTGCAATGAGTTATTTCAACAATCTCCAGATGCAAAAAAAAATTGCATTTTCTTCGAATTTTTGAAGATTGTGAGCCTCGAGAAACATCGCCAGAAAATCCAAAACTCGAACACCCTGTTCGAAAACGACAATAGACGTACGACAGGTCTCCATATTTACAGCGAAAGGGTGCTGATACTGACGACCGAATAATGATAATCTAGAAGAACAATGACCATGGAAATAACTAAGAAAATATGTTACGTCAACGACCTTTCTACGGTGTTCTAGAAAAGGTATCTTTATAATCGATGCATCACAAACTAGGCAAATTTTCAGTTTCTGTATGTTTTCCTGTAGTTTCAATGTTTGGTTTGGTAACGAACTCCTTATATGAGGACAGTTTTTCAGAATAGTCCAGTTTTGTGCCATATACATCATCTGGAGCAAGCGGGATGTAAAACATATCTCGACACGAAACACAAGACCAAGCTTTCGAGAAGAACTTTCTGCAATCAACTTCACACAGATTTTCGTTGAGAATGTATTGCTGTTCGTAACTCCTAGAGTTGAGTTGAGATGGATTGTTTGTTAGGAAAAGTATCTTTGGCGAACACACAATTGGGGTCTTTGCTTTGTCTTGCTTGGTTATTTCCTAAGGGGACCATCTTGCATAAACGAAGATCCGTGGAAACATCAACAACATATATGTATGTTTATTTCATAGTACAGCAGGAATCTTCAATAAATATCTGGTTCTGTATCAATTTGAACTCCATTTTTTGCCCGAAAAGTAATTGTCAAACACGATACTCTTGCTTTGGCAAAGAAATTGATCATTGGGTACCGCCGATGTGCGATTCATCGTCGAAGGGATGTACTCACTCCCTTTTCTCTTGTGTCTTTTTATCAAACTTGTTTGATATTTTATTTTATTTTTTCAGCTCTCTAGCCGTGTAAGCTTCCACGAGCATCTCTCCCCCGTGTGTCTACCCCCCGCCGATAAAGAATTGAAACCTGGAACGAAATGCACCGTGATCGGATGGGGAAAGAAAGAGGATACTGGAAGTGAGTTGTGATCCACGTTTTCCTATTCGTTGTTTTTTGTCTTTGTTGACACAAAGAGTATTAGAGGTCAGAGAGGCTTTCAGTCCGGTAAATATACATCGGACGAGTTGAAAGAGTCACGGCTCGACCCGCAATCGCCTTAAAACTCAACCGTACAAAAAAACGACTTATATTTTCAATGGAGGCCATGCAACGTGCGTTTTCACTTTTTCTCCGCGAACAGTCGGAGTAGAAAGAAAAGTTGTTCCGAATCGAGACCAGAGAATAGGGCAAATGTCAAAGGGAACAAATCATTTGCCGAATAGCTCAGATCGACTTGAAAATAATAATAAAAATATGGTTTTCACTAAAATTTTCAACTGAAAATCCTACCAGAAACATCCTGTATAAGTGCTTTTTATAAGTCTCCCCATTAGAATTCGGATGTGAAGTAGTGAGAGAGTGATGGAGAATTATTGAGAAAAGTTTCCTTATAAAAGTTCCAACGATCTTTGCTTTTTGAAATAATTTACCAAGGTTACCAATTGAACGCGTATCTCATCAAAGTTATGTTTTATCGAATGAAACAACACATATTGCTTCCCACATTGGGATTCCTTTCGAAAGGAACCTTCACAAAGTATAGTAGTAGTAATACGTTCAAAAAAATGCAGAAAGCAGACACAACAAAGTTGACATTTTCAACAAATTTCAACAAAAACTCAGCACATATTTCAATCGACCTACTCAATGAGAATATAAAAGAGGGATACCTTTGTGTTGGAAACTTTTTTGGAACACTTCATCTTGATAATGAAAATAAGTGAGACGCCCCAGAGCGCTCCGGCACCCAAGATGATCAGCCGAACAAGGCTCTGCAGATATATATATATATATATATATATATATATATATATATATATATTTTGTGAACAGCGTTACTGAATTTCCATTCCGAGACCTGTGCTTGCGTGGATTTTGAAACGTCGATGAAGGATATATATGTAATTAAGGAGACTTAGGCCTCGCCACCAAGTCAAGAAGTCTTGAGAATGGCTCCAAAGTGGGAGCGGAAACGTCGGCAGAAGAACAATTCCAGACGCGGTTCATATATATACATATATAGAACCGGTGGATAGTGGGGTGTTTCAGCAAGTAAAGGAGTACTCATCAGGGAAACTACAATAATATATAAAAAAGTTGTAAAGTTATTCTAAAATATTAATTACTAATGACTTACATCTTATTTGAGGATGATAACATTGATGTTAGAGATGATTTGATGGGACATTGTTGACGATGAACCATGATACATATTAAAACTTGATTAAAATTTTTTCAGGTTAAAATCTGGACGTTGCTCTCACATGAGCTTGTTCGTTAACTAATTGAAGTATGACATTGATTTGAATTATGAAGTTGACAATTGAGTTTTGGCAGAGGGCCTGGGGTGTCAGTGTGTTACCGACTGATATCTAGTTGCTAATTTGGAACTAACTAACTAAAATATAAGATGTAAGTCATTAGTAATAAATATTATAGAATTACTCTACGACTTTTTTATATATTATGGTAGTTTCCCTGATGATGGAAATAAAATTTTCCGAAAGCTTGGACTAACTTAAAAGAGTACTCCTTTACTTGCTGAAACACATATATATATATATATATATATATATATATATATATATATATATATATATATATATATATATATATATGCTGTCTGGAACTTTCAGATGAACCGCGTCTGGAATTGTTCTTCTGCCGACGTTTCCGCTCCCACTTTGGAGCCATTCTCAAGACTTCTTGACTTGGTGGCGAGGCCTAAGTCTCCTTAATTATATATATATATATATATATATATAAAAAGAGAAAGTGTTATTTGCTATGAAGCAAGATGAATCAGGAAACTGATAAATAGATAATCAAATTCTCTGGTCTATCACAATTTGCATTCAATTCGAAATGCCCACCACAAGATAGATAGCTATTTCTGGCTTTGGCCTTCATCAATCAATCAATCATATATTATATATATATATATATATATATATATATCTATATATAGAGGAGAGGAAGTCTTTGCTGACAAGTTAAGAACAAAACTTGGGAATTATGTTTGGGACAGCAGCAAAAGCGAAAGTGTACTCTTATATTATTCGACAAACGGTTGTTGTCATCATCAGGGAGCTACAAAATAATATTGATGATAGAAATTATGGAACAAAATTTGTTTTTTCCTCACTTACATTGTTAGTGAGGATGGTCGCATGAGAAATTTTGAAAAGTCAGATGACACATAGTAAAATTTTTTTAAACATTGATACATATCCGTAAGCTACGTAATTCGGTCTCCTTTATGAAGAATCCAAATGAAATTTTTGACGGTCACGTCTATTTTCGGAGATACAGGTCTATTTTCTCGTGAGACTTCACCATTTTTTTCATCAATTTCCTGTTGTTCATAACAAACCAAATTTGTCCTTGTTTTGATCATAACACCACGCAAGCCCTTATTTACTCGTTTTCAACATTGTCAACCATTGTTCACATTATGAAGAAGGGTGAATTTTTTGAAACAATAATAGTTTGCTGCTCGTGAATTTTGCAATCAATTACTTAAATGAGGACTTGGGTGGTGATTTGGTAGGAAGAAAAACTTTTGTGTGACCGTCAAAATTTCATTTGGATTTTTTGTAGTCGAGAGTTTTTGACGAGATTGACTTTATCTGTCAGAAAATCTGAAACCTCTTCCAAAAATAGGTACCTATTACTGTTTTGAAAATCTTTCTCTAGATCACAGATGAATTTCAATCTGATTTGAAAGTTCATCCACTCGTATTACTATTTCCAAATCGGAACAGCAAGAGATATTTGGAAAAATATACAACTGAGAGGAAGAAGATAGTATGTACGTCAAACATTGTAACCCATAAAACCTACTGTAATCATATAGAATATGTAATCAATCAGTTTTGAATCTCCAGGAATTCAGCACATTTAGGCAAAAAATATATTATATATCGGTAATGAAGGAATTATTCAACTCACCACTCTATCAGCAACTTTATCACTCTCTGAATTTGTTAGAAAACTTTCACAGAAGTGTACCCACCAACATTTTTCATAAAATCAACGAATTTGATTTCCTCTGCATAACTAAAAGCACATCTTTCATACACAATATGTTCGAAATGTTTACTAGAATCCTGATTTTCGAACGAAGCAACGCGGTCTCGCCATTTTACTGAAGAACGAAATGTGCTGTCAGAATCCATCATGATCGAAATTCTAGTTGTAACGATCGTCTTTTCTTGAGGCGACGCGGGCCGCGGGCAAAGCATTCTTGATTGTTGTTCATAATTTTCCCATAGCGAATATGCAGTTGTGATTAAGACTACATAGTACAGTCAAATTCCTTTAATGGAAAAATCAATTTGGCTTCTTTTGTATCTAAAAGTTCCGTAAGAGGAGGAGTTCTTGATGGAATTGATACAAATAGCAGATAGCATCGTTTATTTGTCGTGGTCTCGGTAGTGTAGTGGTTAGCATATCTGCCTATCAAGCGGAAGGCCGGGGTTCGAATCCTCGCCGGGCCACCGTGCTGGGTAATCGCACGTTAAAAGGTAAGGCCTCGTTGATCCATTGCTCGCACAAGTTTCGACTTCTGAGGGTTGACGTTCGTCAGCTGATTAACGGAAACGAACAATTTCATGAATTATCCCAAGGGTCAGGAATATAAATTAGGTAAAGTTCATTCGTATTAAATCACCTAGTTTTGATAAAACCTACAATTTCACATATTTTGAACCGCTGAACACGAATCGGAAGTAAAAACGCGACGCTTCCCCTTTATTCCGAAGTTATGGTTTTTTGAAATTCGCAACACTTCCCTCACCTTTTTATTTCAAGTGTCCGGTACTAGATCATTATATGAGATTCACGCCCCTTTTTTGAATATTCAGTAAAAAGTGCTGAAGAAGGTGGAATGATATGTACCGGGCACCTGAACAATTGTGTTTCCGATGGTTTTTTGGGTGCAAAAAGAAGTCAAATTCTGAAGGGTCATAACTTCGGAAGGAAGAGAGAAAGCCGCTTTTGACTTCGGGTTCGTTTCAGCAACTCAAAATACGTAAGTAAATCTGAAGATTATAGGTGATTTAGTAGAAACGAAGCGTAATTTATTTTTTGATGTTACGAAATGATCTCAACTTATGAATGTTTTGGTTTTTTCTAGGTAATCTATTTGTGAAATACGGTTGAAAGTTAAATGATAGGAATCCGCTCGAGATCAACAATGTCTCAAATGGTTCAATTAATTTTCAGAGGATATATTGAATTCCACAGTGACCTCTGAACATGAGGGGTTTTGTTTCAAATATTTCTCGAAATCTAAACTCTTGATGATCTTCTTCGATTACAAATAAAGTAATCAATCTAATTGTGAAATAAATTTAAACAGTGATAGTTATTATAACGAAATATCAGTTTTGATTATATGGTCCTTTCTGAAGTACTCGTGAGTACTTTAGTGCAGTACTCAGCACCGCTCTGTTACCAATATATATTTCATTTCAGGAGTAATAGTTGAAACATCGATAACGTGGTGCTGAAACGATTTTACCCCTTTAGATCACAATTTGAGAGTGGAAATTTATTGACAATAATAAGGCGTCTCCAATAAGCGACAGTAATTTCAATCATTTTGTGTTTTCAAATTGTGAACCTGCGGAGTGAAACTGTCCCGTCACGACTTGAACTACGTTTCAAATAATTATTCTGAACTAAAACAGTTCCGAAATATCTGTTGGCAATGAGGGCAGAAAATAGTATATTATGCAACAATCATCTAATGATAGTTATTAACAGACGATCATTAACCGATATACGAAACGAGCCGAAGCGAAGGTCTGTTTCGTATGATTCATGCGACTGTTTAATAACCATTACATTGGAGTTGCATACGCTATTATTCTACATCCGATAAATAATGAAGAACTATGAATATTATATTAATATCTGTATTGAGTTCGATATTGTATTAGGAATGCTTATTTCATTTTGAATCTAATTTTGATCGTAGCCTTCGGCTACTGAATTGAATTTCCAATTGATTGAAAATCTGTATCATGATGAAAAATCTGTATCACAATGGATTTCATTATCGAAAAGGTTATGGATATATAAGTTCTTTTTATGGTACGGGTTTCAAAAAACACTGACGTCATGCGCGAAAATTTCATTGTTTGAAAGAAACTCTCTCCTCAGGCAGTTTCCGAACGATGAATGTATGGATTTACTCGTTACTCGTACATAATGCAGTTCTTTCATTTTTAATTTCCTTACCAATCATTTGCCTTTCAGAAAAATATTTCTTTAATGGGTCTTCTCCAATCGTATCTGAAGGCAGTCAGAAGGTTCACAGTAATTAATCGAATATAAATTTTGATTAAAGTCTGGGAAATTCGACAATATCATGTCAGGAGGAATGACATTTTTATGAGACAGCCCAGCTATCTTCCTAATCAAAATAGCGGCGTTCGAAAGAGAACTGGCAATGAAGTTTCAATGAAAAGGCGAAGCTATGGAATTAATTCCACTGGTGGCGTCCCGGAAGTTTCTTGACATCTTCCACTGACTCCGTTTGAATAGCTGAATATTTGCCTATACGGGACCTTTGGAATGCAAATCTCGTTGTATCGGGATCCCTTATTCAACTTCAATAATGAATATTCATTATTGGAAATTATTCAGAATTGGAAGCTGAATTTTCTTTCACCCAGCAAGATAAGCAATGGATTAACGAGGCCTTACCCCTCAACATGTGAATTCCAGGACGGTTGTTCGGAAAAAGAGATTTGAACCCAGGTTTTCCGCTTGATAGACGAGTTTGCTTACCTCAATACTACCGAGATCCATTTCAATGCGCACGATCAAAAAATCAAAGTGAGTTTAAAAAAGAATTCGAATGGCAGAAATCAAACTAGTGATTAAAATCATTGGAAGCAAACAAATATTTACAGGAAAATACTGGCAAAAACACCAGGGGCCTGTTTCATGAACATACAAGTCTTGTAGCTACAGGAGAATTACAAAGAAAGACGATGATAAATAATTGTTTTTCACTCGTTTTTCACTTGTACCTGCATTGTCTTTCTCTTGTAGCTACAAGACTTGTACTTTTATGAAACAGGCCCCAGGACAATTGCCATCATCCACAAAATCCTTCTCCACCAATCCTTCTACTCAATTTCGTTTGACAAGTCATAAAATCATATGATAATGAATCGCTTGAATATATTTGATGGAAAATTAGATGCATTCTGCTTCAATTTTTATAATGGTCACTACTGCTTCAATTGTTTGTCATTGCATACATTTCCTGTTGTGAAAAATGACCCAAAACTTATTTTTAAAACCTTGGTATGAATGAATGATTCAATAGAAGTGTAATATCAGTCAGAATATAAAATAGAAACCACTGACAATAATTACTGCTTATGATTTGAATGTTTGAATAAACGTTTTCTTTCTATCTTGTAATAATTCTTTACTTGAAAAAATATATGTTTTGTCTATAGAGGTAAGGCTGAGAGTTTTTTTCTTTCACAGTGTCCGAATACGAACCAGAAATAAACGAAGTGGTAGTTCCTGTTCTGAACAGGGATCTGTGCAATGCTTGGTTAGAAAACCGAGATTTAAACGTGACTGAAGGAATGATATGTGCCGGATATAAGGAAGGTGGCAAGGATGCATGTCAGGTAAGTGAGGTGGCCATAGTTACTCTCAAAACAGGAATAAATGAAAATCGTTTTAGTCTATCTCATACACAAGGGTGATCGCCAAGTCTTGTTATTTTGGTACATCAGTTCCACAGTTCTCCAGTTACTATAGAGATTTATCATTTTCCTAATTTTCTTGATAGGGTGATTCAGGCGGTCCACTCCTATGCCACGACCTTGAAAGTGGTGATCCAGACACTTGGTACGTAGGGGGTATAGTGAGTTGGGGTATCAAATGCGCCCATCCCCACCTACCTGGTGTGTACGCTTATGTGCCAAAGTACATCAAATGGATCGAACAGGAGATGAAAAATTATTCGACAGACTAGTACTCTAACAGTCGTCTCAATTATGTTGACAATAAATGAAACAAGAAAGATTGGTACAAATTATACAAGGTAAACTATGATTTTCTAAGGCATTTATATATGAATGCTTTACAAATGTTAGTAGGCGCATTTGTTGAATTGTGGTATAGCTAAGTTTTTCTCCCTGCCACAATCCAGAGCTACGCACAATATCTAGAATGATCCTTTATAGTGATATCTCGTGACAATTCACCTAGTGTTCGAGCGGACCGCTAAATGTGATTTGAATTATACTGACGTAAAGTTTACACAAATTGCGACATATTTTAGAAGCTACATTTTCACCGCTACATACCATTTGAATTACCAAATGTCTGTGTTTTCATAGTTGATCAGAACTCGATTCAAACAACACGCAAGCATCGATCCATATCATAGCAGTTGAGGTGAAAGATATCATTCATCGAAACAAAACTTCATGCAGTTTACAGTCGAAGTTGAAATTAATTCATGTTTTATGAATATGAATATGTTTTATGAATTTATGAATTTATGAACCAGCTTTCTCGAGTTTTTTCAAGAAATAGCGATTGAGAATTGTTTCAGTACTCTTAATTTTGTGTACATTGCGATAAAATTCCAGTATGCTTACAAGCATAGCTACAAAAAAATATATTTCAGTATTGAGAAAAATCAAGTCCTAAATAACATTTGCTCGCACAAGTAGGTCTTTCCTGTACGATATACTGATTCAATAAAGAAGTTGTTAAAAACTAAGTTATACTTATGCCATTTTTTTGAATTCGTTAACAAAATGTTTCACGTTGGAAAAATGAAAGGTGTAGGCCCTAAATGCTCCCGGTCCAGCCATCCATATACAGGCATTGTGGAGTTTCAGAACACAGAGCAGTCGATTTACCTCAAAAACTGTTGAACCGTCTATGGTGATTATTGTTACAATGTCCAAAAATTGCACAACGAATCGAAATCAAATCATTCAATATTCATGGAACTTGAATAACAAGTACTGGATTTGTCAATATATCTAAAACTATGGTATACTAAGAATGGCATTTTGAACGAGAACTCACACTACACACACTACATAAATAAGAGACATAATAAGAACGCCAAACAAAACAAACTGGATAGGATGACTTTGGTCCTCAAAGTATTCCGTACGGGAGTAGTAGCTTTTTTTTTATTTCTTACACAGTCTTTTGAAAATTGGATTTCCAACAAAAGCTGCATTAACCCTGCGCCGTGACTTCTTCCTCGATAATTGCAAAATTAAAAGTTTATAGGAAATACAAATTTCTACATATTACTCAACAATATTACGGTGAAAATGCATGAATACAAATTTGAAGGGTATGAAATTTGATACAAAAATCTCCAATGCAGAAATGTAAATGTTAATTCTCAAAGATGCAGCTGTTGACGAACTACAAAAAAATAAGTTGTATTTATGCATTCGTAATTCGATTTGATAATTCCAACTAGTATCACTGACAATTCTTTTTCGAAATATTTGTTGTTCCACGAAGCAAATTGCAAAAACCCGATGTCGCTATATCTCTTTGCATAATCGCAATTTTGAATTAGCGATATCGATGTTTATAGCAATATTGAGGGCAAAGGAAAAATTTTCACACCGCGATTTTTGCACACAATTAATAAGGTTCATACGTCTGCATACAATCATTCAATTATCAAGTCTTTGAGGCAATCTTAATTATTTTTTCAAATGAAAATAATGATTGATTTCTCTCACATATCAACTCCCTTATAAAGTCGATTGTGGTAATTATTTGAATGTTTTTGAGTTAAACAAATTGAATTTCAGTTTGGTATGGAAATGTTATTAATGAATAATGAATATTATTCATCGATATTTGATTGAACACCTTTGCTTCAATTTATTTTTACTGCAATACTGGGTAATGTGTAAAAATATTCGGAAAAAGATCAATTTATGTTATTTTTTCTATTAACTTTTGATCTTGCAACACTCAGGAAAAATCACAGCGCTGGGTTATGATCTTTTTCATCGACAACAAAAGTTACTATAGACGATGGGGTATCCACCACAAAATACAACTCGACTTGGCTATATAATAATATAGTCTAATTACCAGCATTCTGTTAGAAGCCTGTTTTTTATCGTCGACTAGTTATACCCTACGAGCATCAGAAGTATCCGTTGGACTTGGTGTGGAAGCTATTTGAGCTATATGTTGAATAGGGAAATAACATTCAAAAGCCTCTGCCTCTCTCATTCTTATATGCTTTTGGAAATCAATGTACCTCTAATTCCAACAAAATCTCAGACCTCTTCCGTAACTCGACACACACTTATCGGAGCTTTCTCCCATCTAGATACCCAAATTGAGATGCCCCTCAACTTTGTCAAGTCATCTTCCAGATTTCTAGTTCAGCTTCCTTTAGATTTTTCACGCTCGTGAAATGAACTCCTTCGTGAAGTCAACCAGCTGTTTTCTCCGGATTCCTTTTGACTTTTCAGATACGGAATTGCGTTTCTATCAGAGTCAATTCGAAATTGCACATAGGCAACTGCACTCTCAAACAGGTCTGGATATAATGCGAGATCTTTGGCTTATACTGACAAATTCGTTATTGCGGAGTTAATTCAAAAATCAGACATCGTAGAAGGGTCGGAGACTTGTCTCTCTTCTACAGATACTTTCACGGTCGATGCTCTTTCGAATTGTCATCAATCCTTTCCCTCTTGGCAATATCCACGCGGATGACTCGACGAGTACAATTCTCGCCCCTTTGTTGTGAATTTGGAAACCTGTCGAACCTCTCGTGCTCATGGATCTTTTTTCAATAGAGCAGCTGAGCCTTGAAACTCCTTGCCAGAAGAGGTTTTCCTGAGGCTTACAAACTTCAGAAATTCAAAGTAAATGTTAATTCCTATCTCCTGTCCCTTGATTCACGCGGTGTTTTTTGAACACTTCAGGGCTCCCCTTTCGTGTGAATCTGCATATAAAAAAAAGACGATAGGTATGGTATAATTTCGTTAATTCTCACTCATAAATTTCAACTCTTAAATGACGAGAAGTTTTATAATTGGGACCATCTACCTATTCATATTCTGTTAAATATTCATCTAATCGAAGGTCTCATTCACATTCGTATCAATTTGAAGTGCAATTGTCAGTAAAAAAAAGTTCAGTCAAACACCTGTATCAGAAAAACTTAGCTTTCAGCTAAGTCCTTAACAAAGAAGTTCATGTGATTCCACGATATAACAAGATTCAATGATCAGTTTGACCCTCGTCAGAAAATTCATTTATGGAAATTAATTGGTTAAATTCGATATGCCGCTACCTTAGAATTTCAATTTTTCCATCGCTCGCCTCACTAATTACACGAAAATCAACGCGGAATTATGTCAAAATATTAGGATCGCGGGAAACTCAATGAATTTACAAATTGAACGAATAGAATCTACCTCGAAGGCCTCGGAAGAGATGCTTTACGAAGGTAAGTGGAGGCTTAGAATAAAATAGGTACTTGGGATAAAATATCTAACTAAGACGATTCCCTTTTAATTTGGCAATTTGAAGCAGGATTATATGCAGACTTTCGAGAGGTGATTATTCGCGAATAATAGCTCACTGTCCGTTTTTAGTTGAAGTTTCTGTATTGTGCTTGGCGTTGATAATCACGAAATCGTTCTTGAGCACCTTGGGTTTTTCACATCATGGCTTTGAAAGCCCACCTAACTCGAAACTGTAATGAATGGTATATTTTGTGAATAAAAAACCAAACTTTTGTTTGAATGTGGTTGACAATGCTCCTTGTTCAGTGGTATCGGTTCGGACTTCCAATATAACTCTACTGAAACCTGTTATTAAAAATATTGATATCAAAAGAATCTGAACTGAAACAATAAATTATCAATAGTTATATCAAAACACGTAGTGCAACAATAGAATAAATAACTGTCAAACTTTGAAAATGAATGACCAGAAAAAGTTATCGATGAGCAATAAAAATAAAAACTTGCCGAATATTAAGGCACTCAAATCTAAATACGAAGATTGTAATGGATATTGGACAAAGAATAAAAATTTGAAAATGTAAATGTGAAATATCGAAAAAAGCGAAGTCAAACAAAATTTTGAAATGGAAAAATATGAAACAATTTGAAAAAATTGTTGAAAGAAAGTTTCTGGTTGCTGGTATCCACAATAGTCATCAGGTGATGACTGGTAGCCTTTCGAGCTATGGTCGGTTATAATTCTTGTTGGTACTCTCTAGCAGATAGTCATGATATTCCAAATTTCCAACACATTCCTGTACTAAAAGTGTTTTCAAACATCCTCCAAATTCTATGGGTTTCAAAGTAGCGTTTGTACTAAACTAGAATAAATCTAACCAGGTTCAATTTTTTCAACACTATCATCATGTTTTCGTAATCAGTATCAGATAGTATCCATTAACTTTCTGTACCAAATTTATCAAGTATCATTATTTGCACTGTTCTCACGTTTAACATAAGGATCTTGACATTACAGTTCAGAGTAACTCCTGAAAGCAATATCAAAGAAAAACTTATGGTACCCTAAACTGCTTGCATCTCACATTCGGCCAACCGAAATATATAACAGCTTAAGAAGGAAAAATTGGGGCTCTTTTCTTTTCATGATTGTAGCCTACTTCGAGTGTCGAAAGCAAATGTTTTCCGTGTGAAAAAAATTACCAATAAAGTTCATAGTTTGAAGAACCTTTTTATATTTACCTTTTCTGTAAATCGCATGAGAAACTGTATTAGTATTTCCACCAAGGGTCGGCCATTTAGTTTTAATCAAGATTTTTGATAATTGAACTTTTCATGAGAGTTAAAGATGAATCTATTGAACATCTATTGAAAAAGCATCTTGTACTTGCCAGGCACTCTGTATATCAATCAACAAGATACGTGCATGATCGAGTGGCGTTTTCGCTTTCATCAGTAAAAAAATAATGTCATATCACAGCTCGATTTGAGTCAGTGTCAAGGTGAAAAACTGAAGTTGGTTGAATCTTCAGATAGTGGTAATGATTTTTGGAGAGGTATGTAGCGGTTGAAAACATTGTGTGAATTCTTCACTTCACGCTGAAGGTTTCGAAGAATTTGTTCGACCACTCAATAGTTTTGGTGTGGGTGCATCATTTGTGTCTACATGTCCCTTGCAAATACGAGGGCAACCCAACAATTTTACCTCTCTGTAAAAAATCTGCTAACAATCTTCGCCTCGTTTGCTCGTACTTTGACGAAAAATTCCGAAGTATGAAAGCCGGGATCGAAAAATTCACAAGAGACAGTCAATTATTAGGCGAAATTTGTATTTGTAACTAAGGAGTC
Source organism: Zygogramma bicolorata (assembly GCA_032362365.1). Lineage (NCBI taxonomy): Eukaryota > Metazoa > Arthropoda > Insecta > Coleoptera > Chrysomelidae > Zygogramma > Zygogramma bicolorata. The sequence continues at coordinate 653,457 of JAVJAQ010005583.1, read as the reverse complement.
TCGTGTTTACTATCACCTGGTATCCATAGAATGGAAGTTTTTATAGATTGATTGGTTCGAAAATTTTTGCGTGTAGTGGTTGTTGTTTTCGAATGTAGCGATTTGAGAATTGTGTTGTCTGAACGCATGCGCATAACGGTGATAATTGTTGAGTTACCCTGGTAATTATTCGAAGCCTTCCGCAATGCTTTAAATATATTTTATACCCTTAGGAAGAGAAGATATCATAGTTTTCTATAGATTTATAAAGATGTTATCTAGTGTCTACTACGCGCAAGTCATGAATTTTCCAAATCACGGCAAGAAAACTCCTTTCACTTGTTACTAACTAGTTTTACTTGCTGTCAATAAAACTTGGTATCGATTCTAGCTGCAAATGTTTTGAATCTTCATTAATATTTGTAACTTATATAAAATCAACAGTTTTTTCCATGTACTTCTTTAACATGTGATACTGGCTTGAATAGAGAAATGAAACTGTGTCAATATGGTGAATTGTTTGGGAGATCGGTTATGTTTTTTTCGTTCGACAGAATTTTTTTGTAGGAAAACTATACTATGGTATCTTCACTAGCAGGCTTGACTCACTGAATCAGCATCCAAACTATTGCACAACAATAATATTGACGTTATAAGGGGTTGTTTAATTATAAATCAGTGAAACAGTTTAACAAATTAAAATCATTTCAACGCACGTATCACTCTAAGATCCAAATCAGAACGTGATTACTATGTAATATTTCTTTCGGTATGTTAATATTGTTCGAGCATCTCATCAGATGGAATCAAAATTCTGAGAACGACGTATAGTCAAGAGCAATGAAGAACTGAGAGAATAGGAAATATAATCCGCCATTTTGCTTCAGTTGTATTCTGATCTCCGAATCAAAGCCGCATTAAGTTAATTTTGTGCATCATGATACTTCAGGATCACGATTCATGTAAAGGGGCTGCAGCTAGAGTCGAACCCACAAATTGGTACATTATTTCAGACTGTGCGATGTTTATTATATAACTGAACCGTGTGGGCAATCACTTTCACATGTTTTTACCTGTTCCTATTTTTGTTTTCATATGTAAGTACTACATAGGGTATTACTGTCTACAGATGCCACAGAAAATGTTTCCATCAATTTGATTTTGTAGTAACGTATGTCATGTTACTCATACCAATAATCATTCAAAATCTCGAATTTGGAATCGTCTTTTCTCAACTTTCTATATGGATTGAATGGGAATAAACATGAGATATTTCTAAAAATATCTTAAGGTGTCGATTATTCTGGTTTTGTAACTGTGATGCTCATAGAATTCCAAACATATAACGTAGAAAGACTGATAATATATATCATAGACAATAAAATTAGTGTAAGTGGATAAAATAGTACGCCAATTATATAGCGTCATAATAAATATATCACATTATCTTATATTGTAGGGTGTGTTCCAAATCCTAGCTCTCCACTAGTTCTCAAAAAAAAATGCTCATCTGGACTTTATTGATATTTTTGACCTATTGAATGATAAACGAAGAGATATTGGAACCATTGGTGTAAAAGTTGAAACTTTTTCAATAATTAATTACCCTAACACCAAACGCTAACAAAGTTAGGATCATCAGGAGTTGTAGTATCAGATTTCTCCTGAAGATGCTAACCTTTTTTGCGAAACGCGCGTCGAGTGCAAATAATATCAGTTTGGTGTTAGACTAATTGATCTCTACAAAAAGTTTCACATTTAATAATGATCAGAGTCAACTGCGCCTATTTTGAAAAGGCTGAAAGGAAGAGAACAACAAGTCTACACTGAGTTTACTTCCAGAAAATATAGGTGAAAAGTAAAGTTCTTAGTTAGCCTCCTTTTTTGTAGTCAAGCATCCATCATTTTTTTTTATATCGATAACGGTTCTCAATTTTTCCATAACTATTTATACATAATTCAAGTGGGTAAAGAGCTGAATGAACTGTGTATTTTTTGAAGTACGTTTATCCTTCCCAATTCAAGTTGAGAGAAGACAGTTTCAAAATTCCAGAGTGATAATTGACTATATAAGTACGCTTTTTCAACGCTTGATGTTTGTTTTTCATTTTACAATGTTTTGATGTTAACCTACATGTTTCTATATACATCACTGTGCATTTGATGGGGACATATATTCAGGCGATTTATTGATCAAAATATTGTATGTATTTCATTTAGATTCGTAGGGCTCACATGAAAAATTACAAATAAGAACAAAAATCATAGATTAGAAAAAAGGTGATATGACATATCTGACAATATTTTAGACAATATATATTTATGAATATTTATAAAAACTTTCTCATGTGGGCTTCATATCTACAAGAAATATTTAGTTTGGAAATGCTATTTTGATAAATATCAGTTCCACTGTTTTTACAAAAAGAGTGTAATATTAGGATGAAATTGAATGTTGCCAATATGTCGATTCACAAAATAAAAATATGTGTATATTACTGTTCATCATATCAATTTATGTCATCAAAGAGATATTCATAATCGGCAATCATATTGATGGACATTTATAACCCCCATCCAATCGAATTTCATTTATTCGAAATTCAAAGAGAGCTTCAATCATTTTGCGTTGAATTATGGGTGAGTACTCCAAATTTTCAAACAGCGGTTTAATGAAGCTTTGTGCTAAAATTAAACCAGAGGTCATCGAACCCAAATATATCACGGTAGTTTGATTGAAATTTAGAATTCCTCTCTGGTATGAAGGGCTCAGCTATGTCAGCAGAATATGGATCGTGTCTGTACAGGGACGTTCATCCAAAAGGAAATATTCTCGATACTTATGTTACCATATATTCAAGATATTCTATCGACTTTTACCTTGCACAATATAACATACAGGGCTGTGCAGGGTTTTGGTCAACTTTTGATCGATTCGTATTTTCAGATTGTAATTCAACAATGTCCTCTGGAAATACGTAAAAATGAGTTTTCTCAGTTTGTTTTTTTTTTTCGAAAATTGCAGTGTGTAGCAGACTCAGCTGGAGATCTATTGAATAAGTAAGTAATTGAATAATTAAAGTATGATATCTGAATACGTTGTTTCAAACGTGAACTTCGAGCTGTGATATTATTTCTATGGGTTATGAATCAAATTCACATTGGCGTTATTCCATTCCGAAAACGAATTGTAGCAGTAATTGAGATCAAAAAATAATATATCAATAGTTTGTGGTTGGAACTGAATGATCTCGAATTCTTGTACCTTTGTAACTTGCTGCAAATGAAATCATTTGAGAATCAATGCTCTCCAAAATATTCAATTTGGAGTTTTCGATGCATAAACCATGATCGCATATTTTATTTAATGTATTTCATGTCATGTAGATCATCATGAAGATCAAGGAAGATGTTATAGGTGCAGGCATTTAACTAAAATTTTTGAAATTGAAACATCCTACGTTCTCTTTTCCCAGGTAAATATAACACATTTAGTGGATTCTAACACATTTTCCTCAATGTGTAATTAATGTATTGTTGATAGGAAACGAGGCAAGCTACTCATCACATATTCATTCAGTATTGTAGCTCCAATCATGTATTATTTATGCATTTGTTATTTCAACTTTACGATACTGATAATGTCTTCTGGTATACTAGGCAAGTATAATCGATACACAAAGAAATACCTAAATTATCTCCAAAATCACTAGCACAATACATCTAACAGTTTCCTAGAAAAATGTTTGAAACTTCATTCCGTTGAAAACTGGCAACGCTTTCAAAACTTGAATGTTACAACAAATGAAAATTCAATCTGTTCGCATACCATTCAAGATTCCATTGTTCAATTTCCATGATTCAAAACATGAAGTGGTTTTCCAAAAATTAATTATTTCACTCACACTCACCTAATATGAGTTATTTGCCAATACATGATTATGCTGTATCCTCATCATCAATAATGTCTCATCGGTTGTTTCATTTTCAACTAGAAGTATTACATTAATGCTATAAAAATGCATTCATCTGTTTGTTGACGATAGCACAGCTCATCCAATCCATCTTGGCGCAGAACTAATAACGTATATGCCCAGCAATCTCTGTGGGGAATACTAAGATGAATTATATAATAATAATAATAATAGCGTCTTTATTTTCCATTTCATTCAATTTAACGAATACATTTTTAACATGATAGATAGATTTGTTGGCATAAAGGGCGGAGTTCAGCGTTTTATAAGTATAATATATAATGAAGACTTATAAAGAAATTGAAATTGGCTGCTCTTCCACTCAACCTTAAAACGCACCGCATTATGAAAAATAATGATTAAAAAAAAACTTTTCTATATTAATCGCAGACTCAATGGTGAATTATATGTGTTCACTCTATTGAAATTTATTCCTAGAAGGTGAAAGATCCAACGAATAAATGAACATGTTTGATGAATAAAGATGGAACAGAACTTTTATTTCTATATGGCCCTCTTCGGAATATTGGGGCATTTTCAATAAAAAAATCTTCAATGAATAGCTGGAGAATGGTCTACCATCTACGTTTCCTTTTCATCATTATTCCATGCTTTCGGTATCCACCGACATCTGACCTAAATGTATGTATACAGTGTGTCGAAAATGGACGGGTTCATTATATTGGAAGTTCGATGTAGTTCATTTCTCTTGTATCAACTTGAATAAGAAAAACTCGAGAATTTCGAAGAGATCCTCATATGGAACATGTAGATATTATAAAACATTTGAATTGATCAAACTGTGTAAGCTGGAATATTGATTGATTCAAAATCAGTTCCATAATATCGGTTCATTCAATATTGATAACATATGTGATACTAATATTTCGTTAGGTTTCTATCTGACAATAACTGATATTATTTTGAATTTTTCGTATAGTTATTCAGAAAGAACTCCAATAGGATTTATTCGTTGTGTTGAATATTCTTATGGCTCAAGTATAAAGGATTTATGTTTCATCAACGAATTTTCATGAGATTATTTTTTGAGTCTCAGTGGGTGAGATGATATTTCATGGAACAGATTACCAGGATAGCCTGGGAATCAGTTGAATAAGAGGCATAGGACTAGAATATTGTATGAACTCGTACGACTTTATGACTTGTTTCATATCGTAAAAAAAATAATTTCACTAGGACGCTATCTTAGATTTTTTTTTGTTCATCACATATGGTCTTTTTCTTCCTAACTTCATATATCATTTCTATATAACTCTAATCTTATTGATTCCGCGCAATAAAGGTGTTTTGTTATTGTAGGTACGTTCATTTCTTTTTGTCAAAGCGTCGTAACAGAATATTCATTCTATAAAAATCTAGATCTAATAATGAAATTTCATCAATTCAAATTGTTGTGAAAGCATTACTTCAATGATGTGAAGAAATGTCGTGAAATCCAGTGAATTTCAAGGCAGATTACAGTTTTTATCAACCACCAGTGGCGGATTTACCAGCAGTCTGAGTAGGCTGGAGCCTAGGGCGGCAAATTTTGTTCATAATTTTTTCACTTCCAACATCTCTATGTGAACAATTGCTAAACGCTTCATTAATTATACATTAATGGTCATGAATTCTTAGAATGTCGCGAAAGCGATTCGATATTATAGTCGAAAGTTAGTTATTTTGCATATTTTTCTCCACTGATAACTGATATTATTCTTTCTCTGTGTACCTGATAATTGAAATAAAAAGATTTGATGAAACACCCGATGAAGATATTGGAATATCACGGATTTATCGAAAAATTTTCGTTTCTCACCAAAATGAGTAATTTGTTACCATCAGTTCTGACGAAAAAAAAAAAACAGTTCTAATTAAAAATTGTATCCTAATGATATGGAAACAGACTTAGTTCAGAAATGCGTACACTTTTAAAGCTACCTTTCATCGGGAAGAATTTCAATAAAACCAATTTCTGGATTATTAAAAAGTATGTCTCAGTGGCGGATTTCCCATTAGGCACGATAGGCAACTGCCTAGGGGCCGCAGGTGTAAAGGGGCCGCAAACCGCAAAAATAAAAAAAGATTTGTTTTATTCATATAAAACGAGTTTTTCAATGTACAGTAGACTCCCGATTTACCGCGAGCGGCTTAATCGCGATGCTATCCGCAACGAAAATAAAAAAAATGTAAATTTACGCTACACAAGAGTTGTAGTAATTTAAATGCGCGATCGCCTTCGTTCACGTTAAAAATCACCTAAAAATTTTAGGTAGGGAAGAGGCCGCAAGTTAACATGTGCCTAGGGGCCGCTAAGGTCATAATTCGCTACTGGTATGTCTTCATACCTGCGAGAACAGAATCTGGAAACATTTATCAAAACTTGCATATAGTACTTTGTATTGCTCTTAGCAACAAATTATTCAGGTGAAAGAAAACTTCTTCTGCTTTAAAAGAGTAAAGAACTACCTACTATCGACTAAGTCAAGAATAGCTAAACGCTTTAGCTCTCTTGTGCATAGAGTCGGAGCCAATGAACGACGATATAATAAATGATTTTGCGAATTCAAAGTCTCGCAAAAAAGTATTGCAATGCTTTTATAATTCAACTAAGATGATACTAACAAACAATTGGAAAAGATATATTTATTGTTTGTATTCAAACTGAGTGTAATAATAAATATTTATCAACGTTCGGCAAAAGTATATTTTTTATGTAAGCCTTATTCATATTGTGTGAGTAATAGGTATATGGTTTTAAGACATACATACGTTACTTCAAAAGTACTGAATGAATGATATAGTTTTTGCTTGAAATGAAATTTTTTGATAATTCTTTGCTGTAAAAAATAATCAAGGATCTAACACGGTAACATAGTTCTCAATGATACTAACCATACGGGAAAAGTTTATGTATCGAGGATGATGGAAGTTTCAATTTCATTGATAGATAATTTTTATGATTGTGGACTTAGATATCAAAATTTAGAGGCGGCAAAATTTGAATAGCCTTCGGGCGGCAAATCTGTAAATCCGCCACTGTCAACCACAAAAGAACTACAAAATAATGTTTAATCATACTGCCTTCAATTGTATTCATAACCGCTCTCTCAGAAATATGTGAAAGCAAATCAAATCTGAAATACCGATACCGATATCCCTCATGCTGAAGAATGCAATATCCCAGATATAAGTAAAAAACTATTTGAATCCGCACGTGTACAATGAGTTTTCTACATATTCACATGAACGACAGTCGATAAGATAAGTACTGCGTATTCAGTAGGTGAAATTCGAATTGAACAATTCCGATTTTCTTATACTGTACATTTTTCAAGAACACATCATTCATTTCATTTATATTTTATGATTTAGTACTGACAGGTAGATTTTTAGATTCCCCCCCTCTTGTGTTTCAACAGAAAATTGTTATATTTGTCCCGATACGTACCTGGTGTATGATTGATTTGCAAATCAATTATTTTTTCAACTACGCACATTTTTCATGAATTCAGAATCCATGTGAGAATATAATTTTTCTTAAAATTCACAACCCCTGGCGACATTACTAATAAGCGAGTCTAATTTCGAATTCGTTTTTGTCAAGGACAAAGGGACCTTCAACATTGGACCATATTGAAAGAAAAAGTGGTGATATTTTCGTATCCAATAAATACAATACAAGAACCAGTTTGTAATTTTCCTTCTGTTTTTTTTTTTCGATTCAAAAAAGGAAAAATGAGAAGAGGCTACTATAACCGAATACATTTCTGGACTAAATAGTATGTAATAAAAAAATTAGAAGAGACTATCTGTATTTCATTGAACAAAGATGGAGAGATTGCCACTTCCTGGAAAACATCAATATATATTTAGTAACTGGGAATTTTGGTGATAGCCACTGTTATATGGTATATGTATTCGGTTTGAGCACATGTAGGATGAAGATTATCGCTTGAAATGCCTTATACATATATTTTCGTGAAAATGCTTGTATAAGATTTCCGAATGGCTCCCATCTTTAGTGAGTACATTCACAAGGCTTACTTTCACAGGTATTTATTGGAATACAATATTCTACGATTTCCTCATTATGCCGTGAGAAAAACTTTCAATAGTTGAACGTTCATATAAAATGGGTATTTTTTACTATAATTGAAATAAATGATTGCGGATTCTGAATACCATCAAAATGACTGTTTTTCATTTATTCAAATGATAATCTCTTAGGAAAATACGTTAATTGGTATTGGCACAAATACGTTTTATAGCAAAAGACATTGTTTTAGATTAGACGAATACCGTTCACTTTATGTGTTCCTTGGCTTTTTGCTGCTGAATAAATTTAGTCGAGCAATGGACAATAATTGTGTGATGTCAGATAAAGCATGCTATGTGCTTCCATAAACGCTCCTCTGTACTGTAACCACCTGTGTTGAGAAAATGTAGTCAATAACTATACAATAAAATTAAAGTTTGTGTTTGGAAGTAGTTTTATTTCTCACATACATCTGTATCCTGAATTTAGGCAGAACTGGAGTGCACGAAAAATAACAAAAAAACTAACCTGGACAAGTGTCGGCTTCCCCTTGTACAGAGCACTGGATAGCAGTGAAAATTCAATTTTGCATTTGGAAAAATCGCACTTCGTGCAGTTGAATGATATAGGTAGGTAAAGAGTTTCATGGGAAAATATTCAATATTTCAGATTTGTTGCGAGTAAATTCGTTATCATTTTCAAATTTCAACACCCAGTATTTCTAGTTAACTACAAAAACACAAAAATATAATTCTAAGCTCCGTTAATATTCAATACCTTTCCGAATACTGAAGTCCTTTTTCTACATCCCCATTGTCACTACAAGAGCTAGATTTGGAAAGCGTCCAAAAGTTACGACTGGGTTGCATAGTTTTGGATTCTTACATGTTAGGTATAAGAACATAAATCGATAACTAAGGAGCCGTACGAACATATTACTCGACAAAAGGAGATTGTACTGTGAAGCAGAAATTTAAAATTCGCTTCGTGGTGGCCCGAAGTTAAGATGATTTGAATCAATCTCAAAAATGAATTCATATTCTTGAATGATGAAAATTCAGTAACAAACGAAAGATGATTGACAGATTGACCTATGCTGAGGAAAACTAGAAATCAATTAATGGAAGTTCAGATTGGTAGGCAAAGCAAATTATATTTGAAACCCGAAGTTCACAGAAACACCCAATTGAATTTTCTAAAGAGCAATTCAAATCTAATTATATAAGCATTGTTCAGGAATTCCTCGCAAATGAATTACCTAAATAGAGGAAAATGTGGAGAAAAGAAAATGAGACAATTGACTTCAGCCGCCATCTAGTACTCCATAGCGAAACCATCATTTCAACAGAGAGGATGCTTCAATATGCTTTAGTTGGCGTATCTTTCAATAGATGTACAATTGTCAGTAGAATTTAGAATTCATGTCATATCATAGGCGGCATCTAGAGGTAGGAGATATTCATTACTATTACCACAGCCTAATTAAGCTGTGCTATTACTGTTATTCTATGATTATTGAGCCTCTAGTATAATGCTTCTCAAATAGCATCGTGCAAGTGCTCAAATTTGCATATGCCGTCGACCTCTATGCAAGATATGCCTCAACTTACGAAAACCGAATCATACATTTGTTTTACTCAGGGCCAGTTGTAAAGGTTCGGTTTGAGCTCCAGGAGGCGATTGAGACGAAGAATTTTACAGAAATCGCATGCATTTTCTGACAAATCCATAGTTTAAACTCCACACTACCTTTAAACAGAACCAATACAACTGGGACCCTATTCTTGATTCTTGAATCACTCGCAGTTCTGCGTATACGCTGTTGCTAAGCTACGACAAATCTGATTGGTCTCTGCCTAGCGTTCAGCAAACGTGTGGTTCAAGAATAGGGCCCGGCCCTTAAACCTGAGAACGGTTTGAGGTTGTGCGCAGAATTGTTTAGGTTGGAAATTGAACTGTTCTAAGATAGGCCTTTCGTTATCAAAACAAACCTACAGCTTATCCAATCCAACACAAAGAATGAAAAAATGCATCAGTAATTTGTACTGTAAAATCTCTTAGCCGTATTTATCACTCTCGGAAGAAAATCTTACCAAATCTATTCTATTCTTCATAAATATTTCAAAGTCCCTTCTACAGAGCATGAATCAAATAATTCCATATGCTTTCTTGACGTTTTCTTCTCCGAATGAAAAAAGGTAAACAAAACTTCTAAAAAAGAAGTAACATCGAAGAAAACTCGATTTCATAGACGTTGATTCATTCACAAAAATGGGAGAGTAGCGGTTTTGTAAACTGTTTAGTAAAAATGGTAAAAAGTTTCATGAATATTGGGTGAGCACACGTGAAAACCGGCTATACTACCACCTTACAGAAAACAACTGCTGCCCTGGCTAATAATATGTTACAGAAAATCAACGACTTTCGATTTGTTGGTAGGAACTACCCTGCGCTGACGAGAGGCCAATAAGCCCGAAACCGATCTGAAAGATTGCCCGTCCTGGTAATTTGAAATTAATTCCGGCACTCATATCACCTAAAGCATGTGCAGGATCTTTTCCTGTAGAGAACCCTGAACTGGCACCTGCCGGAGCTGTTTTCTGACAGGTGAGTTCAGGCTGGGCTATTCTGATGGTTCCTAGATCATTCGACACAATGTAGGGTTATTTAATTTTCCAAAATCTGCCAACTACACGAGTTCCAATTCAATTTTATAATTGTAATAAGATATTTATGCAGGATGTTGCCCGAAATTTATACTACTGAAAACAGAGTTTGTACCGTCAAGTTCGTATGTGAAATTGGAGGTTTTTACCTGTAATAGTATACATATTTCAATCTAGTACCTCTCATACGGTCAATTTCTGATTTGCTGAAACATTTAACGGAGAACAGTAATGGGAATTTGTTTCGTCAGCATATAAATAATGATAAGAATTTTCTTCTAAAAAAGGGAGTTGAACTGGGAAGTTGATGAATCAGTCATGCCAATGTCACATTTTGACACTACTTGCCAAAAATTCTAATCTCAAAATTTTTGAGAAGGCTTGAAACAGAGGAGGCAGACTAGCTTCCGAAACGTCGTCAAAGGGAAGCATATGACTTTTTAAATATTTTTATAATTTAATCTCCAAATTTATAATAATAAGTAGGTAACTGGCAAAATAGTTAATTCAATTTTGCTTCTTCATGATATTGCAGGTACGTATCGGCGCAAATATACCAATTTGCCCCCCTAAGAACAGATATAAGAATTTAAAGCAATTTCTTTCAAATTTACATGGGAAAGAAAACCCAAAAAATGAATTTCAGGCGCTGGTAATTTCTGCTAATTTACGCGCGGACAACGCGAAGCGTTGTAGAATGGGATGAAAGTGAAATCAAGAAAATTAAAAGCTTGACTGGCATTTGTGGTTTCAATGAGTAGGTAATAAAGAAATTGAAACCATATTTTATTGCAAAGTCTTGTTTACATTTACAAAGCTAAATGAACAATAACATACTAGGATATAATTATACAAAAGTATTGATAAGAATCAGCTAAAAATACGAAACGACAATCCGATCCGAATTCATGAATTTTGCAATCATGAAATGAGGAATCAATGTATATCAGTTCAGGATAATTGCTGTTGCCATTCAATTCAGAGCTCCATCACACGGTATTAAATACAGTACTTATACTGAATTCACCATAAGAGTTATTTTTCAGTTGAATCTCGTTCAAATACAACTCGAATATATTGTAAATTTGGCGTTGTAAAACTTCTATATATCACGATCAAATCTTTGTGAATTTATTCGATAATTCGACCCTCAATTACCTAAATATCGTGAGTTCCAATCACCAGACCAACAAATCCTTTTCAATTTCAATCGACGAATAATTGATAATTTTCATGTGCTATGGCATATCGCCAATAACCCAGAACCTATCCCCACACCCATCTCATGAGTGATCCTTGGGTTAGGATTGTGTTAGAAGGTTAACCTTCTGAATTTGTTCCCCTAAAGGCCGGTATCGACAGTGCGAGGCTGCCCGCTGCGAATGCCTCGTGGCGAATGCTCGACTTTGCCTCGGACTGTGGATACTGGGGTTGCTCGCCTCACATTGCGCGACGCGAACGCCTCATAGCGAGCAACCCCGGTATCCACAGTCCGAGGCAAAGCCGAGCATTCGCCACGAGGCATTCGCATCGAGCAGCCTCGCACTGTCGATACCGGCCTTAAGATTTTTGCCATGTTTGGCAGGCTTGTCATTCCATAAGGGTTAAAACTGTTGCATCCTCATTCTTCGAATTAAACACGGTACTCCTCTCGACATATCAACCCATATGTGCATCCGACCACCAGTTATAAACACTGGCTGTTTATATTTTTTTCTCAAATTAACGACTAGTCCCTCGGAATCTAGAACAGCGAAGATTTAAGAGCCTATAAACAAGGAATAACGTCGAATACAACTAAAAAATAACTCTTACAACAAATAAGGCACGCTTACTCAATCAATACTCATTCTTGACGAATTCAAACATTCCGACAGAGCTATACACAGGCTACTTTTTCATCTTTGTCAAAATTAGTAACTCGGATGAAGAGAAAGGTTGGTTGAATCATATGTATAAAATATTTGTTCTAGGAAAATAATATTTTTGTCTACCTCATAACTGAAACAATTTCAATAAAAACCTACGAATCTACTGTTTTATTTTCAAATGAATTGTTCAATGACTGTGACATTTGCGAGGCTAGTACACCGGGGCAAAAAAATTCAGGTCGTGTGTAGCAAAATTCAAACAACTTTTATCTTTTTGTATTTTAAGTTAGCAATATGACTGTTGAAAAACATTCTCAATCAATGGAACTGAAATTAAAATGAAGTGAAAAAAATCTGAACAAAGAATAAAATACTAAACAAAGAATAAAATATTTCGATCGTATCACGAAAAACTAATAACTTCAAGATTAACCGTACTTTTATATCACAATTGTTAGTTAACGCCTAGAATGGAGAAACTTACTATAAACACAAATCATATTCAAGAACAAAATTGAAACGCCAACCAAAACGCTGTGTTCGGACCTGGTGTGAAATAATCAAATTTGGCTACTATGTACACATTTCATGCATTAAAACGGTTCTCAAGAAAATTTAGATTCATTACTAATTACTTTATAATGAATTTTAACTGAAAATTTATTAACAACATGAAACGAATAAGAAATTTAGCATAAACCTCCACGCAGAGCTGTGGCCCCCTCATCCAACAAGCTTGAAAAATATTCCTCAAATATCTACAATTCCCAAACTCACACAAAAGCAAATTATATTTTATCAATAATAATTTTTTTTTCTGTAAGAATTGTCGTTTGACAATTTTTTTTCATGAATTGTGACTCGAGATTCGAAAGCACAAAAATAGTCAATTTTTCCAACTCAGTTCTCGAAAACTTTCTCAAAAACTATTTCAGGCGAACTTCATGTAGAGGTCATTCGAAGCACCAATGGAAGTTGCAATCATTTCGTGTACTCAAAAGCCAAACTTGTATCAAAAACCCTGGATCCCACAGCAAGTCGAAAAAAAATTGAAAATATGAACATAACTTGTTTTATCTAGTTTCTGAAATGGAAAAGAAAAACACAAGTTATACATAAGAAGTAACACTTCTTACTTGGAAGTTGTGTTATTCATTCACATAATATATATAGATAATATACCGTTATTGGTGTTTCACATTTAGTACTAAAAAAAACTGCAATGAAAATGAAAAATAACTTGTTTGATACAATTTTTTGCATATATACTATATATCTGCAAGGCTTCACGTCTCCATTCAAATATTTCCCAGGCAATATATAACATTCCAGTAGAAATGAAAAAAAAATTAAATATTCAGTTTGATTATCCTTAATAATAATTCTGATGAGGTGTTGTCAAAACAAGTAAAAATGAGACACGAATTTATAATGCAATGTAACAGAAAAATATGATACAATAGATCAGTCCTCATGAATATAAATAAAGCAAATACATTAGATCATGATCATATATCATTTTATGAGCAAACGAAATAATAATTGATCAGGGGTATCCTCTGAAGGCTCGAGATACAATATTTTGTGAAGTAATGAAATAAAATTTGACAAGAGCAAACGAAGAACAAATATATATTTGTATACTATCGAAGTTTTAACATCTAAAATTCATTCTTGCAAGATGTTTGTATACAGGGTTTTCTGTTGTATTTCAAATGTTGAAGTGAAGATAGACATTACCCATGAATTTGGAAACAGGTGATTACCAAAGGTGGTAGCAAATTTCAAATTTTTGAAAAACCTCATGTAAAATGTGGAGGATAAATTTCACTAGTACAGGAGTCAAAGTGGTTTGTTGATAAATTTATATTATTTTAATAAAATGTTGCGTTACAACCAAGATCTTGACACTTTCCAGCTTCAATGCGAATACAAACTGTGATTCATTGAAATATTGGGTAGATACTAAGAAAATCACCACAAATTTGATATTGAAGACGGAAATGAAAAAAAAGGAAGGAAACTCTACCTGTATAGTACTACAAAAACTAAGTGAACATGACATGGAAAGAAGGAAAAAATCATCATATATAGAATGCTAAGAGGATACACTGGGTGGCCAAGAAAACGGAAGATATTTCAATCACATTTTTCATTAATATTAAGAAAAGAATTAATATACTTCTCAGGAACCTGTGGCGTAAAAGTGAGCGTTTAGTTTGGTGTGAGGGTAATTAAAATATGAATATGTCCGATCCGAAAATTTTGAGTACCACTGGATTCGAAAAGGACATCCCATTTTCTACTTATGGTGAAAATCTATTGAAGTTTGTTTGTAATTAGACGTATGCTAAAAGATAACTGTTAAAAATGCTTGAAATCTTTTCTAATGTAGGTACTTCACAAAATGCACCAAAAGCAATAAGGACACCACCCAACAAACTAAAGATAGAACGGTTCATTAGGTATATATAAAAGAGGGGTACAGCTGATTCAATATCAGAATAACTAGGGAAAACAGGTTGAACTGAATATTTCTCAGAGGAAGGGTCAAGAAAAAGTTATATCATGAAAAACTTAAATAGTTGACACAAGTCAACTGTTTGATTTGATATGGAGCTACCTTTCAATAGTATTGAGAGAATTGCAAACTTGATGGTTTATTAGACATCCCTGGAGTGTATAATTGCGTAGGATTCCAAATATGGGTGCTGACAATAGAATGCAAACATCTATAATTATTTTCACAGTCACAGTGGTTGGCATATTTTTATAAAATTTAAATCAGTATTGTATTTTGGAATGAACCATCCAGTAAGTATAATTTTGCATTTTCTGTAGAACTTTTGCACTCAAAGTACATTTTATAGGGAGAAAATGCCTTTTTATGAAGTTTGAGACCGAAATAGAAAAGTGCAAATTTTCTGTGGCACCTTGTCTTTTTGTCTGAATTGACTGAAATTTGAAAAAATTAAAATTTCATCTAGCTCTATCTCTCGAAATATACATTTTATCTCAATATTCCACATATCTAGGATTGAAAAATGCGTTGAAAATGCAAAAATATACAGCGTATTCTATTTGAATATTTTATTGTTAATACGTGCGACAACAGTGTAGAGCACTCCAAGGGTATAACAGAAGCATTTGGTGGTTCTTTTTTTGGAAATTAACACATTCTGTGATATTTCAATAAGCAGATTCAACGAATAAACTCAATAAATCCAAAGAAAATTATGAAGATCATTCAAATGAGCCCAATGTACATTTGGATTGTCAGATATAAGAATGCAGACCTTTGCAACCCAGTCAGAACTAGTATTTCAAATCCATGCATGTTTCAATCGTCCAGGAACTGAGAAAACTTCAAGTTTGAAGTAAGATGATATAAAAGAGTAATTGAATTTCCAACGAATGTCCGTTTCTGAAATATGGAGATTTATAAGCAAATCACTCAATATGCTGTTTTGAAGGATTACGTCAGAAATGAAGATGCTGAAAAAGCATCATTTCATACATTTTCTCCTAGTGCCTTCCAGTCATTCACATATATCAATACATGTCAGTTAATTGGGTACTGTTCAAGTTTCACACACGTGAAGAAAAGAGAAGTTTGTGGTATTTCGAAATCTGAATCAGCCCATTCTAAAACAATCAGGGTTTGTGGATATACTTTGGATAGGAAGAAGTTATAAGCTGCTTTCTCACAAAAGAGACAACATATTTACAAACAAAATTATTATAAAAATATAGATCTATATCAGCGGCATTGTTAAAAATTAGAATTCAGAAGTTCAAATAAATATTACATAAACTTAATACAACTGCCTAATAGTAAATACCTTTAAGACTCGAGCTATGTACAAAATCAGCTTTTAAAATTATTTCTCGTCTCATTGTCATTTTTCACCTCTCACAAAAATATTATTTTACAAATTTAGCATACTAAGGAGATGGTAACGTTGATACCTAAATTCCCATTATCGGCAAAGTGTTGGGCTATTGAGTTATCAAAAACAAGACAATCACTACCCAATATAGCCGAAGCGACCCCTTCATGGCTGGATCTTGGCATGGCTTCCCAAATAAGTCGTCTCCTATTCCCATTCAGCTCTAACCTTTAAAAAAAATTCAGTCAAAATATTAAATATAAAATGGCACAAAAAATTGTGATTTACTAAGTGGAAAATAAAGTTTAGTTTCAAATGAAATGAAGAAAGAGAATAATTAGTGTTTTGTTCATAGAGCAAACTTTTACTTTCAATTCATCTCTTCTTACTTTAAGGAATGCTAAGGAATGGAAACGTTCATACAAGACAACGCTTCCATTGATATGCATTGTGTGAACTTTCTTGAAGTGGAGGATCAAAATGTGGTCCAGGCATAACATTTCAATACATACTAAGCAAAAAAACAAACTTCTATATGTACTTAAATCCCAACTAATATGCAGCAGTATATAGACAGTAAAATTTCACAAGAGACTCAGGGATAATAGCTTCGAATGATTTTTTTCGTGATTCAATTCAGATATTTCACTTGAGCTATAAAACTATGGATTGAGCACCATAAGCGTTACTCCATTTACACCAAGCAATTTTGGCAGAGTGAGAGAGAGAGATATATATACTTTATTGTCTAAGAAAAATAATTCCTTGTTGACAAAGCTTGTTAAAAAAATTGTTCTGTATAGTACCTAAAAATATGATGAGATAAAAAATGTAAAAGCACAAATACTCACGAACACAATTTGCATAAAACTAGTTCACATAAGGAAAATATTCATGGGGATGCTTGAAGACTGGCTTAAAATCAAATATTCTAAAAATGAACAATTTGTTCAGGCCAGCCTCAACTCACCTACACTGTAGGTTGATGGACTAACACCTATCAGAAAACAACTACTCCCCTGGCTAATACCACGAAGGACATTGGATTACATCCAACAGGTGTTAGTGCGGGATTCTTCACAGAAGAAATTCCACATATGCTCTTGGCGATACACCATCAGAATTGATTTTCAATTATTGGGACGGGACACACTTGCAGACCGGTTTCGGGCTATTTGGCCTCTCGTCAGTGCAAGGCAGTGCCATCATCAACGTAAGTCGATGACTTCCCATAATTAAAAATCATACTCGAGCAGAGTATCTTCCCTAGACCTGGGCTGATACAAACAACTAGCAAAATAGCCGTTTCTGCGCCATCTGCTAGTTCACATGTCAAGTAGATGAAATATAAGAATATAAAATGAGATTCCACATATATGTTTGACAGTTTGTTGAAAAAAAGTTTTGTATAGTCCTTACGAAAAAAATTGTAAAAAACACAAGGCCACACATTTTGTGAGTGATGGCTCATTCAAAAAGCCCCATGAGAAAAATAAATGATTTTTTCAATCAGCCCATGCGTTTCGCAAAGTTTCTCTAGCGATTGCTGCGCTTAACCTGGTAAAAACGTGGTGCTTTCAATAAGAATAGATATGCAATATGGAAGAAAACTAAGACAGAAAGTAGAGCAGTTTATAATTACGTCACAATCCAGATATTATCGCTCGAGGATGCCTTGGAGGAAGCAAAGGCCAATAACCTAGAGAGAGAGAGAGATCGCTCGAGGGCCAAATAAAAACGATACCAAAACAATTTTCTTTCGAAAGAAGTAATTTTCTAGTGTGCATCAGTAGTATTGTTCTGACTGAAAGAAACAAAGCATATGCAGCGAGCATAACAGAATGGTTGTTATTCTAAACAACATAACCTTCGAAACTTTTACTAATTTCCTTAAATCATCAGCATGATGATACTTGGAAATGGGCCAAACGTCATATTACAAAAAACAAAACACAGTTTTAGCACCGAATGTTCGTTTGATACTGTAAATTATTCCGATCAACAATTGTGATTTTGAAGTGATTGTTTAGTTTTCTGGGTTTCTAACCTACCACAATCTGAAAAAAAAAATTCAGGCTCTGATAGGTTATAAACCCAGAAAACTAGGGAACAAATATTCATCCACCACAAAACAATGACGTTCAAACAGTAAGTAATTGAAAATAATGCACGTTTTAATAAGTAATTGGGGATGAAACAATATTGAATGGTTCCATATTCAATTCAATGAATTTCAGTTATTGAGAAATAATGATTCTGAAATAACTGAAGCAAATTTCAATTTATTTGCACAGTAAAATGAAGGGAAAAACCTTTGAAATGAGTTCTCCTAGACACCCTGTCCTTTTTCAAATTTTTGGAGGGGTTGCTTATGGCCTTAAAATACATTGACAAAATCAAAAATTCACCTGCCCAAGCGATTTTTCTAAAAATAACCCAGTAACGAGTTAGATGGAATTTTTATAAAAAATGGGAGAAAAAGTAAAAACTAAATTGATGAAATTTCAATTCCGACAATAAAGTCTTTGTGCATTGAAAAAACATACTCAGATCACAAAACTGTTCCGTAGAGTAATTAAAAATACTTGAAAATTTTTTGAGGCATATTCAAATAATGTACACTTGATTTCCTGTGAAATAACTGATAAAATTATTCCATGGTATAGAGAAGCTTTTTCATCAATAAAACTCCTATTTTCTTTGAAGTTGAAAAAGGTTATAAGGCATTAGAGAGTGACCTTTACCTGTATGCAAAATGTTCAGCTTGTTTTCGAGATCCAATGAGTTGAACAATGGCAAAGAACTGAGTATGTCCATCACTCTTTTCCTGCTTCTCTAACACCAGCATGAAGTGATGTCCAAAGCAGCTCTGCATCATTACCCAATCTACAGCACCAGCCAAATTAATTTCAGTAGCTAAGAATACTATGTCTTCCCCGTTGAGGGTGGTAATGTTCTTGTGAGCATGTTGCAAATGCACCATTACTTTGTCTAGTTGCCCCTATTGATAGATGAAATATTATAAATGAAAAATACATAAATTGATGTTCATTTTTAGTATAAGTATATACAGGAACACAATGTTCTAAACCACTGATCTTTTTTCTTGTCTTTACCTGCCAAGAACAAGATGCCCCAGGACAAGGGCAGCTGTAGGGTCGAAATTCACAAATCTCCTCATGTTCAGCCTTGTCATTAAGTCCAAGAGACATTCTACAGCCTGTAGCTTTGTGTTTGCAGGGGAACATCAGATTGCTAGCCACTTTTTCCATGGCCAAATTCCTTATATTTCCTAGTGTTCCACGACAAGTAGGACAGCAAGACAATTTTGGGCGACAGCTAGCACAGACTAAATGCCCTACTTGACATTGCATAATGGGTGGAAGGACAACTTCAAAACAAACGGGACATTCAAAGAGGGCAGCAATTTCATCAGTTATCTGTTGGTTGGCTGAGCTGGAAGAGGAAGTATCGCCTCCTCTTCGCTTTTGGTTTACCACTTGAGCCATGTTTATATTTTCTAAAAGAGAAAACAATTCAGTCAAACATAACCATAACATTTTAAATAATGTGCTAGAAACAAGTTTAACGAAAAATAATGAGACATGAATTTTGTTTGTTCATAATCATGACATTCTGAAAGTGACTAAATTGAACAATGATTGTGTTGAATTTCCTTTACTGAACTTTTTGTAACACATGTGCTATCCACAGAATATTATAAATTTTTAAGTTGTTTAAAAATGTAAGCCAAAATGAAATATATTTCCCACTCAAATTTTTCTGATTCTGAAGGTTCTGAGCTGAATTGTGATCGTCAATATATTCAGGAATTGATGCAATCTGTACAAGGAGACATCATAGTAACTACAAACACAAACGGAATGAACAAAATTCCTCCTGATTTATTCAAACTTTATAGAAAGATATATGAATTGTACATAAATGGTGTGTAGGATAAAAAATATTTTAATGTAATTGAGACAAAAACAGCAAACAGGAGAATGGAAAAAATATTCAGCCAAATAGTGAAACTTTCGTGTTAGCATTATATCTCTCTCAAATAAACATGAAACATTTGTGATAGATAGTAGTTGATAATCCCTTCTCGAAATATAAATTATTGAAAAAGTATGCAGGAAGTTTTTATAACACCAGATAAGGACACCACTTTTTGACAAATATAAAACAATCAAGATAGGGGAACTAATTGCTGCATATGCATTATTGATCTGTAATTGGTGATATACCCATGTGTTGAATTCACAATTCTAATTATATTTTGTTTTTTGCCTTACATTGTTTATATAATGATCCTCAGATATGCAAATGATGATTGCCAATTAAAACTCGAAACCGACAGTACGAAATTTTAATTTTCGTCTGCGGACATTGGTCCTATAAATCATAATGGCCTGAAAGATGAACCTATGAAAATGTTCATAATTTCCTAGTAAAAAAGTTCTACACTTCCTAAACACACTGGGACACCATCACATATATTACACACATTACCACCACTACAAATACAAATGTCAAATATCATTCGAGAGTGGTGAAATTGGTAAAGTCAATTTCTCCAAAATGACCAAATGGAACAATACCGAAAACTGTTTTTATTTGTCCAACACATTGGAAAGAACAGGAAGAGCTAAAGTTGGTGTACAGGTACAGAAGTCGTCCAATCGTTAAAAATGGCCTATGCCGATTGAGCATTTTCCTTAAATTTACCTGCAACCCGATATCTGAAGGATGGTGTGATATTTTTGGAGATATTCTCTAAGAAATGATTTAATAAGCTAATATTTCGACAATGAACACCATCCGTTTAGAAGTGCAATGTGCAGTTCTGCAATATCTGCTGCACTGGAAATGTAGGTAAACGAAACTGGATTATCAATATCTACAATGTTTATGTTTTTGAAAATCTACTATTTCTATTTCTCAAAAACATCAACTTATCAAGCTGAATTTGATCTGCCTTGCTGAATTTATGATAAAATGCATAAATAAATTAATAAAAGTTCAACGACCTATATACAAACAAAAATACATGTACACTGTTGTCAAGCGAGGCCGAATTATCAAAGAATTATGTATCTATTCTGTAGTACAATCTAACGATGGACGATGTTTCGTTATTCCAAATCACTTGTCTGGACTATACCTCTTTTCTACGTAGAAGGACCACTACTTTTTCATTGTTGAGTTGGAATTCCGACTCATTAAGTCGGAAATCCAACTTATAGTATCTCGAAACTGGCTAATTCAGATTTATTCAGGAGTACAATTGTTATTGGTTATTGTAAGCGAGTAATATGGCGGATTCATGTTCAGTATTACCCTGTAGTTTTCCATTGTCGGTTATTATTCAATAATCAAGTCGAAATTAACTGATTCCGAGATACCAAGTCGAAGTTCTCACTTAAGAAGTCGGAGTTAATGAATTGTTAGGTGCTTCCGGGCTTCTGGGCCGTGGACAACAGGTTTTTGCTGCGAGGCTTTGATCTGATCAAAGCCTCGCAGCAGAGAAGGATACTTCGACCATTGCCGCATCGCCTTTGAAAATGTCTGCCGCAGATACAGACGAAACGTCAGGCCTCAAAACCTGTTGTCCACGGCTCAGAAGCCCGGAAGCACCTAACAATTCATTAGTTGCCGGCCGTGAAAGTCTTCAATCTTTGATGAAGTCGGAGTTAGTTCATTCCGAACATCAGCAGAGCATACAGGCAGCATTTCGAAATGGAAACTGGTATGTGCTCATACTGAAAAACCTGAGAGGAACAGCATGGTGATCGGTGAAGTATTGAAATATGTCGAAGAAACTTTGGAGTTTTCTCTAATTTCCTATGTGGCAGAGGGACTTGAACAGGATTCATCTTAGACTTGGTCAGAAGTGTGTCCTGGAGATTGGCAGCATAATAATAGTAATATATCTGCTCTAAATGCTTCTTTGCACGAAAGTTAATTGCTACAATATCTTTGAATTTCTACATATAGAAGACGAGCCGCTGGAATAAAAAACTAACTTACTTGCGAAGTTCAATCGTATTGAATATGGTGTGGTGTTTGAACTACGGATTTCATAGAAAATGCATGCGATTTCTGTCAAATTCTACTCTTAATCGGCACCTGGACCTCGAACCGAACCTACACCACTGGCCCTAAAGAGTACGGTGAGTTCCGAAAGAATGATTAACACGATTACAGTTCAATGGTATAAATTCCTACCCTAGGATGCTTCAAACAAATGGCAGATTGACGACGAGCACTCGGGAAGGTGGCAATGCCTCCGGTATAGGAACGAAAACTTTTTTTTTTGTTTTGTGCTTCAACCTGTGGTCATCCAGTACAGAACGGCTGTACTACATCCAGTGATAAGAGCCGTTCTAGATTCACTTCGGTATCACTGTCAAAAATCTGGTCTTTTTTGTGAACCTTTTGTGAATTATAATTATGAACCAAATCTCAATCGAGAACGTCTGTAGAGGACTATCCGCTGAAATATAATGGGGCGTTGGTTATAACGAAGCGATGGAATGAATTTGACGGATTTGAAGCATATTGAAAAAATAAAAAAGGTCCAGTTCAGTTCATACGTAAATAACATTAATATATATTTCTCTCTGTGAGTGACCAAAAATTTCTGGAACACAAGCTCGATATATACACATCTGTCACTTCTGCCATATGTGCACGGCGAACACTCACTACGGATATGTTCCGTAAATCGTTTCGGTTAACCTGGTTACAAATTTACTGTCCCGTAAATCAAAAATTTTATAAATTTTATATTTACGGAACGCGGTTCCTGTCAAAATCGCTGTAACCGGTGAAACCGATATGTTTATACCTGTTGATTAGAATAGGCGTGGTCTGTCAAAGTTGTCATTAAATCTGTAACCCGAACAACCGCTGAATTTTATCGGTTGCAGTGGTAATTTGATCACAGGACACTTATATATTTACTTTGAGTTGGTCAAAGTTGGTCTGTCTGTGGTGTATTTGGCTGATATTTTGGATGTGGTTAGTTGTGAGGACGTAGGATATAAAATTATTTTTTGAACATACCAACATAAAGTGTTACCACGACTAAGTCTGTTTTTGTTTTGTTATTATTGTGATAAATAAAATGACATTCAAAATGTTATGTAAAGTTGAATTGGATTATTTTTCCTGATAGTTGTAGGGATATAATTGTTTCTTCTGTGAATTATTTTGGTATATTGCGATTAAAAATATATTTAGGTTTCCACATATTAAAGTTTTTCCTTTTCCCAGTATGTACCTGACGGTCCCTCAAGAGTTCTATTTACCTTCTCTGTGAGCTTGCATATATTTATATACACATTCATGGTGATCCATTTCAATTTCAATGAGCAAGGAACGAAAATTATGAAAATATAAAACAATTCAAGCAAATACCAGGTTTATAATTCTAGTTTTGGACACGAAAAACTCACAAGCAAAACTAATATGAGGCACAGAAAGACATTGTCTCTCTCTCTCTGTATTGGGGTGGTCTTTGCTTCCGAGCAGGCGCAGTCGACTACTCGGAAGCAAAGACCATCCCAATATAGAGAGAGAGAAAGACATTGGATTTATATAGTGCCAAAGAATACAATTAAAAATTAAGGTCAAATGAATCAGGTAGGTAAAATTACTTCTTCTAATTTTCAATAAAGTTTTTTTCCTTTTATTATTATGATTCTGTATGACAAGTGACAAGCGTTCCGTATATCGAAAATTTCAGTAACCGCTGTCAACCGGTCAAAACCGCTGTCAACCGGTCAAAACCGCTGTCAACCGCTCTGGTTAACCGAAACGATTTACGGAACATATCCTACATTGCTGTTCTGTGTATTGTCTTTTGTCCTTTTTATAACCAATAAAAATTTACCATGTTATGTTTTCACCATCGATTATGTACGATGTGTTCTAGTTCTGTGTCATTCTTATTTCTTATGGTTAGTGTACTGTGGCACGTTAGAAATAATTGATATTTGCAAGTATCGGGATTGTGGAATTTGATTGACAACTAGTAAGAAATGGAAGTTGTGTGGTAGATATACTTCCATACAGTATATTTTGAAAAATGTCTGAAGCTATTGAAATAAGGACAATTATCAACAACAGGAACATAAATACTGTTACAGATACTCCAGTAACTGATCCTGCTTCAGGAGCAAAGGTAAAATATGTTAATGCATTTTTGCAAAAGAAAACCAATACATCCAAAATAACTGTAAATATTTTGAATTAGCAAAAAGTTGGAATAAAAATATTTTTAAATGGAAACCATGTACACAAATCAACAATTATATTGTTACCTCAGGTTATTTGAAATTAAAAATATGATTTTCAGAATATATCATGTTCATTTTGTTTGAATGCTTATTAGAAATTTGAACATGAATGAGGTGACAACATATTTTGTTAACATTATCTTATTTTTTCAGGCCCTTTGCGCCTTCAAGAAATGTGATAAAATAACATGTATTTATATAAGATTTGTTTTTAGGGTTTGGATGGAAGTAATGCCTTTATCTGCCAAAGATCTAAGTTGGTAAGATATACATGTATCTATGTGTATGCTTTACCTACTTTAGGTCTTTTTGCATTTTGCTCATTCATCATCTTGTAGTATCTATGCATGTTAGAAAACTCAGCTTTGCTGATACTGTGTATCTGTATTTAATTTCTCATGACTGCATGGCTTTAACATATGTATTATATCGAATACCTAATTCTAAATTGACATTGATGACCAATCACAAATGATCTCCAATTGAAATTGATAACTATTATAGTAATAATTGAAAAGCTTTTTTCCATTCATCCTATAGGTAATATCCTGCAAAAGATCAGGCTCCTGTTTCCTAATTAAAAAAGTAAAATTTCATCCCCTTATCTATTGTCTAAATACTTATATGTTTACTTCAGTTGTTTCTGTGCTCAAGTGATTTGGTTTAAAACACTACAAGAGAGAGCAACATTGCCTTGCTCAGACCAAACATCTTAATTTGGATCACATAATTCTGTATAATGATAGATAGATAATAATTATTGACCACATTTTATTCTAAGTATGATGCACTAGCATATTCCATACATTCTTGTAAATTTTCCGAAATTTTCTTAGAGGAGCCAATAAAATTCAATGGTCAGAAAAATTCCTTCTACCTAATGATACTCATCAGACTGATTTATTCTATTGAAAATAATATCTGTCACATTCGAAAAAGTTGATTTGTTCGCTTCTTTATGATATCCTTCCTTTCAATTGTGAACTAGAACAAATGTTATTGATAAAAATAATTTTCTGCAGAATAAACTGCCTAGGTTTCATTGAGCCTTTTCAATTCTATAGCTTACTGAAAATATTATTTCTGAAAATCAAAAACTGAATAACGTTAGTTCCTACCAATCTCCAAATAATTTTGATACAATAATGGGTGATTGGGCTTGTATTTAATTGTCAATCATATTCTCAGGAAGAAAATGCTGTGGCATTTATTTCAAGGTTGGTTCCGCAATACTGATCATGGCAAATTAGTTATGTGTAAAGAGTTTTTTGTGTCTAGGGATTAATTTTATCGTGTACAGATAACTTTCATCGAGTTATTTTTTACCAATATCATTGATTGATAAGCTATAATAATAGAAATGAAGTTGGAATTTATTTCTTCAAGGACAGCAAATAACATCCATGTTAAAATATATTTTTTCTCATTTGCTTGTTCATGTTACATATATTCATAGGGGCAGATTTTTTTTTTCGTTTATTTGAATTTTGGCATAGTTCCGCCGGTTTTTATATTTTCGAGGAAGGAATTATGTGAAAATGTAATTATTATACCACAATATTGCAGTCATGGCCTTATTCTGAAGAATATGTTATCTCTGTAATGAAAATGAGGTCATATCATCATCGTGTTGGAAGTAGTAAGTTATGTAGGATTAAAGAACAGTTGTACTTATTTATTTCTTGATAATACGTGTTTGTTATAATCTATATATATATATATATATATATATATATATATATATATATATATATATATATATATATATATATATATATATATATATATATATATATATATATATATATATATATATATATATATATATATATATATATATATATATATATTTATATTGGTGGGGAGGTAGCTTAGAATCAGGAGACGGAGATAGTATACTTTTCATCCTGTTTTACCGTGTTTTCGGAAATCCCAACCCTAAGGGGTGAAAAACGGGCGACAAATTTGTATGGAACAACGTGATGCCTTGGTCCAATCTACTTCAAATTTTGCACAAAAATTCTTTTACAGAATGATGGAAGACGTGTTTCATATTTCAATGAAGGGGTTGTAAAGGGGTTGACAGTAATTTTAGGGGTTAACCAACGCACAGCCTAAACCACTGATCGTAGAGATTTTAAACTTGGAGGGTTCGTTCCTTGTATGACGTAAGCATCCGGTAAAAAAGGGTTTTCCGAAATTCCACCCTTAAGGAAGTGAAAAACGGGGTCAAAGTCTGTATGGGACAACGTACTTCCATCTACTTCAAATTTTGCGAAAATATTTTTCAACAGGATTGATGGAAAACGTGTTTTGGATTTTATTGAAATTCATTTTCTAACGGGGTAAAAAAGGGGTTAATAACATTTTCGACTTCTTTCAAACGCTCTTTTCAGTGCGCCCAGAGGTCAGAGCTGTGATGAACCTGATAGTACTAAGAACTACACAATAGGTTTGTTCTAGCAACACATTTGACCGTTTGGAAATTGGTCTGAAGCAGTCAGAGGCATGCGCAAGATGAATATTGGAGAGCGAAATTCATTTTGCGCATGCCTCTGACTGCTTCAGACCAATTTCCAAACGGTCAAATGTGTTGCTAGAACAAACCTAATTAATTGCATCACAAAAATAATCGACGCCCAACAAAGTGGGGAAGGGTTTTTCTATTGACTAGCTGACGCCCCTTTACGAATGTATAGAAGTCGAAACTCGTGCGAGCAATTTTCTTTCAACGTGTTAATCCCTATCTTCCGGTTCATATGCGGGCCTGCTTACCACTACGCTACCAAGATATAAATTAGCTAATCAGCTTAGAATGTTTTTTTTTCCATAAATTTATCTTGAGAGGCATTTCGGTTACTTGTTGCTTTTATACCCATATAAAATATTCATTTTCGAAATTTTATTATTATTATTATCGATTAGGTTGTTTGGTCGATTGTTCGTGAAGTTTACACTTTTCCAATAAAAAATCCTAAGATTCGAAATGAAAGTTCGAGCTCACTATTTTTTTGACGAATTGTTTCATTTTCAATTTGAAAAGCTTATTTTAACTTTCATAATTTAATAACTTTGATCATATTTCTGAACACGTAAAACACAGTCGTGCACAAAAGAAATATCAAGTTTCAGGTCAAAACATCTTGTTTACTGGACACTATTAACATTCAATGAAATATCACATACGATATATGACAACACCGAGGTATATAGGGTATACCAACAATTCTTCAGTGATATGTAAAACTCTATGGAAAACACAATTTTTCCTAATTTTTTATTATCTTTTCGAGAAAATGTCTTCTTTATTATCATATATATGTGACGAATGGGCACATGCATATATTTTTTTTTATAGGGGAGTTATTCGCATAATCGTCCGATGCTGATGCTTGCATGCGTGCTCATACGTATAATATATTCATTATTTATACCCATATTCATCAAAACAAAAACAATGCACTAAAATTTAATATTAACCAAATGAGGGGAATAACCTGAACGGGCTGACTCTTTTGTGAAAAACCATCAACAGAATGTGAATATTTTAAATGTTATTATTTCCAAACGTAAAGTCAGATAAACAGCAGTTGATATTTTGCCTCGTATTAATGGTCGCTCAGGACTCTGCTTCTGGTTGAAAAAATCATATTTGGAGAGATGATGGATATATGGCAAAGTGAAGCACATTGCCGGGATTGTAATATAGTGCGTTTTTGTAGTTGGTCGGCACACTAATTAAATTTTTGTTGGAATTTTTAAACAATGAGTAGGTGAGCAAAGTGGCTATTTGCAAATTATAGGATTATGACAAAATATCTGGCGAAGGAGTTGGCACTGTGGTTTTATGTCCGGCTCATGAATGAGAGATCGTAGGTTCGATCCCCCAATGGGACAGAGATAATTTCTGTCTGTCATATTGGGGAACAACTCTGAAACATTGCATAATTGAACGGTCTGCGAAAAACCATTCTGCTTCTGAGGTATGGCGTAAGGAATTAGTAATAAGGTCTATTTCCTGAGGAGCTTCGATCGAAGGCGTTGGCATTTGATATGAAAAATACCATAAATAATACTACTACTCATAAAATAGAGGAGTCATAATGGATGTTCGAAATGCCACCCTAATCATTTGTTCAGGTGTTACATTCTGAATGTACTATAATATCTAATCTAATATTCGTAGCCCCAAGTTTTCTTGTGCCGTTGCAGTAGTTCCGTATACCTGATCTTTGAAATGACCCCAAGCAAAAATCTCTAGTGGAGTTGAATCCAGCCACCTAGCAGGCCATCGGACTGGACTTTTGTAATTGTGTCTGTACTCACACAAACCAAATAATCATAGGGACGGATTTCGTATTGATGGTACTTCGGTATTATTATAGTACCATTCGGAAATAATGAAGTCTACAAAGAAAATTCTACATGGCGTAATTCAAAAAAAAAAGAAAAGTCATGGAGCTTCAATTTTGTTGCGTTATAAGGGTGGTTTTGAATACTAGAGGAGCCATAGCTCTCTAGATCGAAGGATAGAATTGGCAAAAAAATGAGCTTCGAAATATCACTCATGGTATATCATTACATTCAGATTATAATGAGCATTTCGGAAATTATATTCTATACCGGGTGTACCATTTGAGATTAGAAAGTTGATGTTATTTCCAGAAATAATGGAAGGTTAAAAACGGAACATTATCAATGGTATAGTTCTCGTAGTTTCTGTAGATGTTCCAATTCAGTTTCATATAGACATATTGGGAAAATAAGCAGCATTGTTATTATATGGAAATTTCACTCAAAAATATATCTTCGATGGCAGTAGAAATTAGTTTTCGGGATCCTGCGCAGACGAATTTTTCAATTGATATAATTGTACCAGTCAAGGATAACCTTACGTTCGATTCTGGCGCTATTCCAGGATGCAAATATCGGTCGTCAAGTGTTGTAGCTAAACTCTTTATCGGACTGCATTCAGAGTAATCGATGGGGTAGGTCGTTTTTTATTTCGACGAAGTATATTTTGGTATGAATATAAATTCAAAACTTTATCTCTAGCAGAGGGGATTTATTATTCTCTACTAATTGTTAACCGGCATGTTGCAATGCTACAAAGTGGAAAGAAATTTTATAATTTTATCAACTATTCGTCTTGCTCTTATGTTTCAAATGAACGGGCTTGAGTTGTAATCAGTCTCGTTTCTTGTTGCTGATCTTTTCGGATTAAGGGACTTGGGGAGAAAGTACCCGTGTTGCTTCTTGTTACTCGTCTGCTTCAGATGAACGGACTTGAGTAGTGAATACCTAGGCCCTAATTCACGAATCATTCGAAATGAGGTTTTGCCAGAAGAATAAAGCACCAATATTGTATTCGTGATAGTTCGTGATTATACCTCAGAGCGATTTCCTGTAGACTTTCTCGTTGATTCTTGATCAACTTAATTAGCGAATATCTGAATGATATCATAGATCAGACTTAGATTGAGATCTATTTTACATATTTTCAGCACACTTTTGCCGATTTTCTTCAGTTGTACAACAGTTTTTGCCTAGATCTCTTAGGCAGGTGTACAGATAATAACTAGAGAAACAAATGCATTATTTTCATCAAGGAATCAATAGGGAGCACCTTGAACATGTATTTATATTTATATATATGAGATTGGTGTCATTCTACTTTAGCACTTTCCTTCGAAGGTATTTCTTTCCTTCAGTGAGGGGTGGAATTTAGGGTGACGTAATTATTAATCGAACTATCCAAAAATTACCCGGTAATAGATTTGGTCGGGAGAAGTAACCTAGAAATATCAGGAAAAATCATGGGATTTCTGAAATTCAAATTCTGAATGGGAGATGAACACCCAAATACATTTTCGAAGCGGTACCTTCCTCTCAGTGAGAGATGGAATTAAGGGTGGCATCATCAATAATCGAACTATCTAAAAAATAATTCGGTATAATAGATTTTATGGGGCGAAGTAATCTAGAAATATTACGAAAAATCATGGGATTTCTTGTGGCATAGGCCATGTTGTTTTCGAACTGTGATTTATCGAGCATCAAGAGGTATGTCATTCGCCTAGACGGTTGTCGTTGGTGCGACGTCGGCCATAATCAACGAACTAATCGACAGCCCTCCGTTCAGACGACGGACGATTTGCCTCGTCGACAGCCCTACGCCCGAAAGCTGTACTCACCTGAGTTATCGATATTATCGATAACTCAGCTTGCTATTCAAATAATATTTGATTATTTCTGTTCTCAATGTGCAGCATACGTATATCCCATGTCATCGATTTGCAGGTAAATAACAAAACAACCAGGTCTTTTTCGATTTTTTTAAACAAAGGCTCCAATCTTCATATCTAGTTGTTCGTGAAAAAATGAATATGGTATGCAAAAAAATGGCAATGATGTTTGGAGTGGCATACAATTTCCTGCAGATATATTAGTGAATTGATATATTCTAGAAAAATCTATCGGGCGAATCTGAAAATGATCACTAGTAGTAAAAACCTAATTAGAAACAAAAAAAGTTTTGGATGAAATTCGTGTTTTTTCGCAATTGACAACAATTTTGTAGCACTCTTTATTTCAATCAACATGATTCAGTATTCACATATGTAATCCCTCGTGTCTGGTCGAACAGTTTTCAGTTTAATGCATGATGATTCGTTTTTTTATTGTTTATACAGACTGTCCCAAGAGTTATGGCTCGAACGGAAAGTGTTTTTAGTGATTTTTTAATTGATCGCTGTAATTCTCATATAAGAAATGAAAAGAGTTGCTTTGAGTAACTGTTTTTTTTTGCTTTTTTTCCGAACACCAAAAGGAAATACGAAACTTACATGAAAGCAGATATTCAGAGAAGAGAAAGCTGAAAATGGTTCCTCAATAATACTTTCCCGCATTATTCTCTCCACTAGAATGATCATGTTTTTAATGAAAAAAAAAAAGAATTGGTTCTCGTATTGTGCATGTAGGCCTATGAATGATGGTGGTCCTGTGTGGACATGTGGACTGAATTTTGTTTAAACTATTCAAATTAAACTTTTTACTCAACTGACTACTCGGCATGGAACTTTCTTTTTTTCCACTTAACTGATACTAGGATTACTAATGTTTTACATTGTGCATGAAATTCATTATTTGTAGAATCAAAGTGAAGTAGATTTCGAATGAACACTTTTTGCGGTTTCTATGTTACATAACTTTTTGTTTTTTTCATCCCATTGATGGTACTGTTGTTCCTCAGATATAATAAATTATTCTTTCAATCTTCGAGACAATAATATTTCGGTCGACTGATACAGAAATCCTTGTCAAAACTTTTTCAGTATGGCACTGTGATTGGTATATCATTTAATCAAAATATATTCATCTTATTGTAATTAGCTATTGTTTCTGGGCATTTGTATACTTATACACAGATCCAAAACATACAAAACGACCAATATATTCGAACAGTGGTCGATAAGAAAAATTATTTAAATTTCTGAAGTGTGATTAGTGATTAGCTCCTTCAGTGTTATTCTCGATATTTCTAACCAGTTTTTAAATTATGTCATTTGTTCCTCTAGATGAGAATGTTATCCTTGAGTCAGAGCTGTATATTTTCTTGCTGCTCAAAGTATCAAATCACAAGACAATTAACACAAGGTGGCTTTTCTTGTTTTTTTTTGCTGTTTCTTATTCATGGCTGTTGTAGGGTATCTTTTTACGCGAAGTAGGAAAGGAGAATTCGTTTCAATTGTTGGCAATTCCATTGTGCATGATTGAATGATACCATATAAGTTTCATTTCTGTAACGAGGCCATATATTTTCGCTTTCGCTTGATTAAATTCGCACCATCGCTGCAATTCCATAATTTGGAGCAATCAAGGTTGAACAAAAATATTGAAA
This sequence comes from Zygogramma bicolorata, assembly GCA_032362365.1. Classification (NCBI taxonomy): domain Eukaryota; kingdom Metazoa; phylum Arthropoda; class Insecta; order Coleoptera; family Chrysomelidae; genus Zygogramma; species Zygogramma bicolorata. The sequence goes on along the minus strand of JAVJAQ010005583.1, from coordinate 620,832 downwards.
CGTTCATTAATTTTTTTGTGAATCAGCTCGGTATACGCTGTTTAGCGTTATACACAATTTTTATGCACTCGAAATTGAGATAGAAACTTTCTTGTAGAAATCAGGGCATAATAGCATGTTGGAATAATTTCTTCCCAAAAAGCATTGTTTCATATATGTTAAAAATCATTCTTAATTCCTAATATTGTGGCATTTGATGTCATTGTTCATTTTTATATCCCAACTATATTCAATATTTCTGGTCATTTTTGTGAAACCTGTTGTTTCATTCTTGCACAAATTGGCGTATCATTTGAGGCTAAACCGTTCTTTTATATTTGTCAATACTTCTGCTTCTGTAGGTAGTTATTTTTACATATTTTACGTTGAAAATAGAATGATCCGTCATATTCTACTTTCTAGGACACCAAAACTAGTGCATTAAAAAAATCAAGTCGTTATAGAAGTCGGTCTTTATCTGCATCCTCAACAGATTCCTACAGTTCTGGTAAGAACGGTGCTTTTACTATATGTTTCACAAAAACTTGCCGAGGTTGCGTTAAAAACTTGTCTAGGTATATATTTATGAACTCAATGAGGTATAACACATTCAAGATAGCATGTTGAATGTGTAGGTATGATCCTTTTCACTCATACCAACGTATTTGATTCGATAATATCAATCCAAAATTGTCATTCCATATGAGAAAATGTGTCTTACCAAATGTGACGTGGAGCAAGACTGTCCCTGTAAAAATTCCTTTAATTATCCAATAATATCCTCCTCAATCGAGATTTGTTGTTTCTAGTATTCAAGGCAACCCGACTATGTTTAGTCGGGTTTCCCACCTAGATGAATATTCCATTTTCATCATTTTATTGGTACACAGCACCTGTCATAATAATTGATACAACATCATAAAACACCTTTCCTCGAGGAAAGATTGGTGCTCTAAAGACAGGAGGTGGACCCTCTTCCTAAGTTTTTTTTTGCACATCATTACTCACTTTTTCACCCACTTTCCATGCGACCTGTTTGAAAACTATATGTCAAGTAAGTACTGTTATCAATATTTTGAATGAGCTGTTCACACCTCTGACTTTCAATTAAAAAACATTTCTTATATTGATGGATTGTGGCTTGTTTTTGTGGAATATATGGTGATACAGCTCCCACTGTTCTGTTTAAAGAACTGTTTAGCATCTTGTACAGGTAGTAGCTCAGATGGAGATGACATATCACCACGTGAGAAGGTCCAGAAGAATTCATCTGGCGCTTCTGACTTCTGCGTTCGAAATATCAGCCAACATGCTTTTGGGCGACGTGAGATAGAAATAGCAGAACAAGGTATATATAATAGATTATTTCTATTATGCTGTACATTGATGAACGTTCTATCGTGCTTTGGCTTCTATTTATTTATTTTTCAGAAATGCCTGGCATCATGGCTTTACGGAAGAGGGCGTCAGATGATAAACCATTGAAAAATGCCAAAATTGTAGGGTGTACTCATATAAACGCTCAAACTGCTGTTTTGATCGAGACTTTGGCTTCTCTTGGTGCTAGTTTGAGATGGGCAGCATGCAATATTTATTCTACCCAGGTTTGTTGCATTTTTTCTAAAACATGATGTTGACTTCGTAAAATGATTTGGTATAAAAGCCGAGTTGAGTTGCTACCAGCTATCATCATGAGACATCAGATGTGTATTCTTTACAAGCTCTTATTTTACTTCACTTTTTTGTAAGTTTTAGTGCAACAATGAAGCTGATAGTTTGCATTAACGCTTATTGGCGTGACAACAATTGTATAAAATTGAGGACAAAACTATTTTTCGTCCGATTTAACTGAAAATTTGTACATTATAAACCTGTCATGCAATATGATAAGTCCAACATTTTTGTTTATTGTTCGGGAATTATTGCATGAGGGTTGCCAGGAGAGCACATTGCAAAGGTTATAATTCAAAATGAGCGAAAATTCATACAAAAGTGTTTCCAGGGAAAAAATCTCACGAATCTGTTGTCATCTTTTGTGTAAGATGATCAAGGACTATCAACTAGAATGATCACGAAATGAAGAAATCAAAAAACTTCCTTGAAGCAAGCTTTTGCTTGAGCCCTGCTTTAACCCGAATATATTATTTTTTTAGCAATTTCAGATCAACCAGGAAATAGCGCAAAACCGGGACTTACAAGAATCAACCTTTTCACAATTCACATTTATATTAAGACAAGCGTATATTATCCTTCCGCAAATAACGTGAATAAAATTATAATTTTTGATAACGTCGGTCTATGAAACCGACCTTTTTGAAAATATAAAAATAAATGAATATTATTTGTTGATGATAAATTTGTATGATATTATGAAAGTTTACCGTATTCCCTATGGGAATATATCAAATTCATAATATTTTTGTTGTTTGAACTATAAAAAGGAGAGGTAATAAAAAGGTGTCGAATTTATGAACAGGCTTTTAATCGAGTCAAAATAACCATACAAAAAACAATACCTGGATTCGATAAAACACACGAATAGTCACTTGCATATTGAAAAATGAAGGAAATGAACTTCAACTCTCGAAATCCATATGGACGACTGAAACTATTACTCCAAATATTCAGCTTCATAATTTTCATGACAATCTCTGCATAATCCAGTAAGGTGCTCTAGACACAAATATTTCTTACATTTTGTGCAATAATATTTTCTTGTTCTTCAGGAACAAGCAAGTTCTGTTCATAATCAAACTCCTCTTCCGATTCTGTATCTTCAATGAGTTCTATATGATCGTCTATCAAACTCCCCTCGTCATCATCTGATTCAACCTCTGAATCAGTTAAAACTTTTCTATGAAGCCGTAACAACCATTCTTGATCCCTTTCGTAATTCATTATAAATGTATTTATCTTTAAATATAATTTAATCAGTATTGTTAAAAAAAATCAGTCAAAATATACGTACCTCAAAATATAACAGCAATGATAACTTCGGTTTGTGGAACCGAATCGTAAGAAATATTCCAAGTTTTGATTCAATGATGCTCACTACCCGCTTTCCAACTTACGACTAAATAGACAACCGCGTTCTCGAAAGGTACTAGGAAGCTCAGATTAAAATAAAATTCAAAACGGCAAGCACCGCGAAATTTTGAATCGGTCGGTCCGAGAGACATAACGTTATCAGCCGAAGGTTATTGAGTTACTGGGTAATATGATTTCGAGAATCTATTCCAGGTTTTACTATCCACCTTTTGAAACGAACTATCATTCGTTTTAGTATACAGGATGATTATAAAGTAAAGACTTCATTTTCTGAGCCATAAATCAACAAATAGAAAACGCCATTGAAATCAAAATTCACTGAAAAACCAATACTTTTCCCTAAAACGTTGACACCCTGTATAATATCTTGTTTCAAAATGATTTCTCCATTTGGTTTCTCTTGAAAATATTTCCACTTGGCACCGCTCTCTGGGTTTAAACAATAAAGGAGGTTTCGAATATGTTAAACTTTCGAAAGATAAACCTCATTATGGATTGTTTTGAACTCGCGATTATATCTATCAAAGGACATACATTATAACGATGTGGAATTTTTGAGTGATTATTACTTTCATTTCTCTCTCTGATATAGTAATATTGGACACTTTAATACCATTCTTCTACTTGTCTTCAAGAATATTCTTGTGTATTGATAGCTCTGATTCTATTTCACGAAACAAATAATAATTGTCTAGCCGGCCATCTTTATTCCTCAAGACTTTCAAGAAATCATAATGGCCGACTCGACATATTTTATTTGATTCGTGAAATAGAATCAGGGCTCTGATCTGAAATATATCAATTCGTTCCTAAAAAAAACTGTAACGGCATTAGATACTCTGTTCGCCACACTAACTTTTTTCAACATACCATGTGTGATGAATCATTGGAAATGTCCCATGAAATAAAATATTTTTACATCATCTAATCGCCCAAATCATAATGGCGGCGTTGTGTTTCATTGGAAATGAATCCCAGATATTTACGAAACTAATGAAGTATTGAGAATCTCCGAAACCAGTCCCTTCAATGCATTTCCACGCCTAAACTGGAAATGAATTCAAAATTGCTGGAGAGTGTTTTACCTGATGAAACATTTCGGATGATGTTTTGAACAAATATCATACTTTAAAACAAGTCACGCGTGGTATGTTCAAAATGTTTTAGGGGTATTTGGGGGGGGGGGAGTGGGGGATGGGAAGAGCGAATTGTATTCCTCAAAATTTTCGTTTTTTCATCCATCCGATTTTTAAAACTAGAATGTTTCCCAGGTTTGCCATCTCACTGATTCGTATCGTATTTGAAGTATCTAAGAGTAGAGGAAGTTCTGAACTTTGACAATATATTCGAATATAAAGCAAGTGTCATGTTTCAGTTTCATTATTTATTGGTCTGATATTTTTTGTATGGAGAATTTTATCTCATTGTTGATTTGAATATTCTCCACTTTAAATTTTTTTTCATGACTTTTCAATCTCTCCAAGAGTCATACGAATTTTCAATGATTTGTAAGGATAACTTTCCAAACTGTTTTGTATTTTATTCTGCTGGTAATTTTGAGTTGGTTTTACGTTTTGGTTCAAGAATGAGGTAGCTGCTGCTCTGGCTGAAGCGGGTTTTTCTGTTTTTGCTTGGCGTGGTGAAACCGAGGAAGATTTTTGGTGGTGCATTGACAAATGTGTGAACGCCGATAATTGGCAACCCAACATGATTTTGGACGATGGAGGAGATGCTACTCATCTCATGTTGAAAAAATACCCCACAATGTTCAAACTCATTAAAGGTGAGTTTTCAAGGCAAAACATGCGTTATACATTATAATTTATGCACTGTTAACCTGTGGTGAACACCACAGGGGAGAGTTCATTATATTATTATTATATGGAGGATTTCAGAATTAGACGGAAATGAGCAGTTTTAAACTTATAGGTCAATGAAGTTGGAAAAATAGAAATATTTTCTCCTCGAACAGTGGCGTCTTATAAAGGTTTCACCTAATATTTACTCTCTTGATGAATTCAGTGATTTTTAAAGTGGATTTTGTTATAGTTCACCCATTCTCTGCATTATCAGAATTTGATTTTTTCTAATAAATGTTGATTGCACAGAAAATTATTCAGCATAGCACCAGAATTTCTGTTATCTTTCCGAACCCAAATATTTGCAAGCTGTTGCTCAATTTGTACATTTTACTTTCGCAGGTAAAAAGCAATAGCAAACCCTTTGGATCTTCGAATTTTTGAATGGTTAATCAATCAAAAATCACTCTCGTATAAGTACTTTCGGACAATTTCGATACTGTGCAATTTTTCCAAGTTGTTTGAGATCTGCATTCAGAAATGTATCTTAAGACAAGTGAAATATACACTAGCAGTTAATCAACATGAGTTTATGCAACACAGGCCAATTTGGCATGTTTGAACTTATATTATATAATTGTCCATATCTAGATAATAAGGGTCAGGTCGATATTGTTTATCGGTGTTTCCAGGAACTGTTTGACCAGAAATATCATTATGTTTTGGTTGAAATAAAAGTGATGGAATTCACGGTGTCCGTATTACTCCTTTTCAAATCTTATCTGTTTCACCAAAAGCAGTTTGTTGAATATGAATCGTACAAATCTCTCCGTTATACAGTAAGCTCAGGTGTGCCGCATGGTTCCAACCTACGTCCCTTGTTATTAGTGGTTTTTATAAATTTTTTGTGCCAAACCATAAATATTTCAAACTCATTTTTCCCTTATGATTTGGAACTTTTTTTATAGAATTTAAAATACTTCTGTCAGTATTTGCAATCTGGTATTGATATAGTGCACAATTGAAGCTTGCTCATCAAATTGTACCTGAATATTGAAAGATGCCACATTGTATCTTACAGTAGAAAAACTACTGAAATTTTTTGCGAAGAAGGCATAAATAATGTTATAAATCGTTGTGTATATTCAATATACTACATAACAATATAGACGATATAGATAACAGATCTCTTCTTAGTGAATTGAATTTCCGAGTGCCAAGATCAGAAGAAGAAATCTTGATATTTTTTATTTGGATACACCCCGTACAAATATTCGCTCGAAATCACTAATATACATTATGTGTAGCAGCTTCAACAAAATTGGTCATGTTTGTGACAGTCATTATGATTCCATACAGAAAATAATATCTAGTATTATTGACAACATCAATAAATAATGTTGCCGTAGTATTATTATTATAGGATATTGCAAATAGTGGACACACTTTCTTTACAATAATGTTTTGAGTTTAATTATCGGGTATAATTGCACGAGTGCATAAAAATTACCGATAATTTTGCAAGAAAACGTGATATCTAAAAATTGCAAGAGTTTATTTTCATATTTTGGCGAAAGTGCCCGAGTCCGAAGGACGAGGGCTCTTTTACAAAATATGAAAATAACCGAATGCAATTTGTATAAGATATCACGCTTGAATGCAAAATTATCCTGGTCATTTTTATGCACGAATGTAATTCCTTGGAATATTCCACGAATAAAGAAATCCTCAAAGAAATGTTTTACTTTCCTCTATAGATTGTATGGAGTACTCACCTGAACGCGAAATGTTTTTCTATTTTTGAAGTCTATCTGACATTTATTTGTATTGTTTACTGACGTCTAGCGATACGGTTTCAAATGTGTTGTTATGGTGACTTAATACAATGCAATTACCGCTGTAAGCTTTCGATACGCAATTACCGCTGTAAGTTTTCGATAATTGCATTGCTCTTATGGGACATTTTATATATGAGAGAAATATTTGTTGAAGGAAAATGGAAGCATTTCATTTGTAGTAATTGTCTATATAAATCTCAGAATCGAAGCAGGATTGGATATTGTGAAATCAAAGTGGCTTTAAAAATGAAATGCACAATGTTAAGTCCATTCATAATTGTTGAAACAGAAGAAAAATTGCACACATGCACAGTATTTTGAAAAGATTCATGTTAATGATTCCATGAATTGAAGAGAAATCAGCAAATTTGAGATGAGACGATAATAATAATTATTTTCTTGATTTTTGTTAATCTTAAATTTAGACAGGTTTTCCAGAAGCTTTTGCGAAAGATTATGCATGTCATTACCAAATACCCCTTATAATTTTTAATTTTTATGCCATCTGTAAAACCAGCGATTGATCAAAGTGATGATTGGAAGGCCAGCCATTTCTTTCAGCAAATCTCGATACACCGGTGTAATATGAATATATTTTTGATTTCAGGAATAGTGGAAGAAAGTGTAACCGGCGTCCATCGGCTTTATCAGCTATCGAAAGGTGGCAAACTTACCGTCCCAGCTATGAATGTGAACGATTCAGTAACAAAGACTAAATATGATAATTTATACAGTTGCCGTGAGTCGATTATTGACAGGTAGGACCTTTTATTCACAAGGTGTCCTAGAACTGATGTGCCAAAGGAATATTTTGATTTTTTTTATCATATTTTTGCATGGAGAATTATGAAGAGGAGATTTTCCGTTTTTTGTAAAGTTCAGTTTAATATCAGATTGACTTGGATATATACAGTATACAGTGTGTCTCAGAAGTCATGGTCCAAAGTGAAGGTGACATAGAAGGTCATTTCTGAAAAAAAGTTCATATAGCTTAAGATCCAATTCCTCACCGTAATGATTTTGTGATTATTCACAAAAAAAACGTGTTTTTGGTGGAAAAAATAATATCTCCTTTAATATATCGACTTGAGTTACGCGCATTGAAACTATTGCAACTTAAAAAAAAACAAATGTAGAAAACATTAAGCTCAAAGATTTTCCGGAAACCGTGAAATTGTTGAACACACTGCAGATGAAAGACCAACATTCCTGCTACTTACTTCGAAAAAAATCATTGAAAAGGTTTGTTACAATATTTTTCGTGGCAAAATAAGGTTTCCTTCGTGAAATCACAGAAATATAGTATGTGTTAAATTAACTTTCTCATTAGAAATGGCCCTCTACCACCTTGGAATCATGACTTCACCTAACCTAGCTTGACGTTTTAGAAATTGCAAGGAGGAAACCGCTGTGAAGTTTAATAATTCTTATATTTTTATATCTTATATGAGTTGTGTTAACCAGTCAATGCGAGCCAATATTTTTAATATACCTATTTTTTGTCATTGTCTATATCTTCAGACAGTTTTCCTTTCATATGACTTGAATCAGCTTCTACTTTTAGAACAAAAGTGATCTCATACAAAAACCTCAGTCATACCAAAGAAAATTTACGTATAACGAACAAGAAGCGACACTTGCGGCTACACAGCGGCTAATCCTGTGGTCCCCACCACTACAGAATTTCATGACCTCCACACCATTTTTCTTGCGACTACGCAAGTCTTCCAGCAAAAAACAGTAAGCCAGAAACACCAGTACTTGTTTGTTTCTATTACTGACCGAATGCCGACATTGCTGGTAGACATGCGCATTCAGGGTGTATTTGTCGAATTTGTGAGATTCGCTTCTTGTTCGTTATACGTAAATCTTCTTTGGTCATACCAACAATAAACCAATGTTTCTTCACAATGCAATGGAAGGTTTCAGTTTCTATGAGAGACAAACATTCATTTGATTTTATATGGGTAACCTAGATTTTCATATCCTTTTATTGTCCATATATTGGGAATTTTCTGGTGAGTCTGCTCCAGAAACAGCTGAAACTTAGTGACACTGGCTATTGTTGTATTCAATTTATTGTGTTGAGAATTCTTAACATCATTTCCTGATTGCTATTTGTGTGTTTGATTTGTAGTCTGAAACGTTCCACCGATGTTATGTTTGGAGGAAAACAGGTGGTAATTTGCGGTTACGGAGAAGTAGGAAAAGGTTGTTCCCAAGCTCTCAAGGGATTCGGTTGTGTTGTTTACGTCACTGAAATTGACCCAATCTGTGCTTTGCAGGCGAGGTAAAAATTTGCTCTTCAGCTCCAGAAACCATATTTCACAATCATTTTTTCCAGCATGGATGGCTATAGAGTTGTTAAGTTGAACGAAGTTATCCGTAATGTAGATATTGTGATTACCGCAACAGGTAACAAAAATGTTGTAACTAGGGAACACATGGACAAAATGAAAAATGGATGTATTGTTTGTAATATGGGACATTCAAACACCGAAATTGATATAGTAAGTTATTTCGTAGCAGATGAATTGAGAAATGAATGAGCTTTTTGAAAACTCTAGTCATAAATCAATTACCCAACGCCAAACTAAATACATTCGCATTTGACGCGTGTTTCACCAACCAAGTTAGCATCTTCAGGAGAAGAAATCGATTCCGAACTTGAAAAACTACAGTTAGTGGTTGATCACCGAATGAGCAATTGATAAATGACCTGCAAGAATTCTTAAGTAATTCATTCAAATAGGCAGCCTAATATACACACATTCTACATGCTACAACATAATACAAATATCAGTGGCGGATCCACGGGGGGGAGGGGTCCGGACCCGAACCCCTCTCCCCATTTGGAAAATAAGAGTTTTTATTTTTCAATTTTTATCTGCTCCTAATTTTCAAATTTTGTTAGGGAACGAAAATATGTCACATGAGCAATACGAAAAAATAAAAAAGAATAATTTTTTTTGCTCTAAAATTGAAGAACTTTAATAATTATTATTCCATTCCATTGAAAACTAAAGAGCAGGCTACATTTAAACATTTGTAAATTTTCGAGGTCTTTTGAAAAATTCTACAAGAATTTCGTCCTCGGTGAGTTCAATATGGGTATGGATATTTAAAGAAGCAAGACCATTCAGTCTTTCCTGTCCCATCGTACTTTTCAGGTAATTGAGAATATATTGAGCTAATCTGAACTTCATTTTTTAACAACCAATTTCATCAATTTATTCAATTCAATAATCCTCCAATTCTTAAAAAAAATAATTCTCAAGAATTAAAAATAGTACAAACAAGATCTGGATTGAATGTTACCCAAACAAACAAACAAATTTCGTTTGAAATTTTTGGACTCACCAATTGTTCTTTCCTTTTCTTTCTGGTTCAGTCGGTTCAGACGCTGGATCAAGCCGAGTAAAATATGAAAATAGAGTCCTCTTCATGTTGTAGGTTCAAAATGAAATGCTTTTTTTTTAACTATCAAATTATATATATATATATATATATATATATATATATATATATATATATATATAAATTTCGAGTTATAGACCCCCCCTTGACCTGATCCTGGATCCGCCACTGACAAATATATATGTGTAACATTATCAGTAAGATTCATTACAGTACATATTTTCTAGGAAACTACTGAACTAACTTTATAATAATTTGGATTTTTGCTATGTCATTCATACATACTTCGTTTTGATGTTTAGAAGTAGTTGGTGTTTGAACTCATTGAGTGAGTGGGACTGTTTCGACCGAAAGATCATTGTACTCTAATAAGCCTCTATGAAACAATAATTAATTTGCAGTTCGAGAGTAGGTTGTTCTTCGAACATAAAAATAATTGCTTCTTCTGGTAGGATAGTTATATATTTGGTTATGGAATACCTACTATATATAAATTGGTCAAAATATGGAGGGGCCTCACCAGATACAATCTTATAAATCAAAATCATCGAATAATAGTACAACCTATCTTTAACAGAAAGCCAATCCGAAGTCTGAAGCATTAATATAAAAGGGTCATACCTAGTGCATTTCAAAATGATACGCATTCCTCTATTTTGCAATTTTTGCAGGGCAGCGATACAATTTCCATCAAGCAACACAAGTACACCAGCACAGTAATGCGGTGTACGGTGCGGAGTGCGGTTGTATTATAGTTTTATAAACAGATAGTGTAGTTTGAAGGGTAAGATTTTTACTAATTCTTGTGAGGAAAAACAGTTTTTTCAATATTTTATTGTACATGTATACTAAAAATGTTTTTTAAGGCTGAGTGTATTACCAACAATGAATCCCAAATACGTTATTTCTCCGACAATTTCAATAGTTCCACTGTTAATTTTAACATTTATCTCATTTTTGTCAGTCTTATTATATTTATAATTTCTTTTTATGATCATGGCTTTGGTTTTATTAATATTGAGTTTTAATTGATGTTCAGAGAGTTTAATATGTGATTTAGGGTACAATTAAGTTTTTCAATTTCTCTATCCAGGCTTACATTACTTGCAGTCACCACCATATCGTCTGCAAATAGATTAAGGATTTCGCATTCCTGAATATAGTTCACGTCAAATAGGTAAAGGATAAATGATAGAGGTCCGAGTACACTTCCTTGGGGTACTCCAGAGGTGATACTTTTACCTCTTCTGACTTAGTATTACGTACTGCTAAATTTGGTCTTGTCAATAAAGTTCAAGAAAACACTTGAGTGATGAAATTTTTTGAGACGAACTTTTTTGTGTTGTTGAGATGTGAGAAGGACGGATCTATAACTATATTCTCCTGATCCATGATTATACTTGAAAGCAAGCTGATTGGGATCGACCCTGTGTGTATTTTGTAGTAGCAGCATACATTTTTTCTCCTGATACCTGAAGAAAGTTGGTGAACAAAACACACGTTGACAGCAGTGGTTTCAGTTTGGTGTTAGGGTAATTGAACTCTTATTGGAGTTTTCCCTTTTCACACCAGATGTTTCAATCTTACCTATTACTTGTATTTGGTCAAAGAACATTATTTTTCTCAAATTGGGAAACTAAATTCAGATTCAGCAAAAAAACTTTTCACATTTTTTTCAACAGACTTTTCGAGGGGGAAAGTTGAAAATCATTTCCGAACTGAATATCTTTCTAGAAAAAAAAACTATTTTAAATTTTACAAGATCTGAAACAATCAAGGTGATAACTGGAAAACTTCGTTGCATGTAATTGGATATAGGAATTTCCCATTTCAGCCTCGTAGTGGATGATTCACAACACTCATTCTATTTTTTTTTTCAGAATAGTTTAAGAACCCCCGACCTCACTTGGGAAAAAGTCAGATCTCAAGTGGATCATGTTATATGGCCGGATGGCAAGAGGATTATCCTTTTAGCTGAAGGTCGTCTAGTCAATCTCAGTTGTTCAAGTTTGCCTTCATTTGTTGTCTCTATCACTTCTGCAACACAAGCTCTCGCACTAATCGAATTATTCAATGCACCCTCAGGACGGTATAAATCTGATGTTTATCTGCTTCCGAAGAAGATGGGTGAGTAATAATTCAGCGTTAGTTTTGGTTGTCTATCATCTTTTTCCCTCTTGACAGCTTTGTTTCACATTGCAATATTGTATGATGTGCACTGGGAAAACTGGTTGCAAGGAAATTGGTGAGGAAATTCGATTCTCGCAATTTGACATTTTTTATAAAATATATTTTCAACAATAAACTTAGGTACTGATTTTCTTTATGTATTGATTTTTTTTTTGATATTGGTAAGTGATGTATGCTCTATTGACTATACAGAGTGGTTCAAGTATGCACCTTGCTTTTTTCCTTTTTTGTAACTTAACGCAAAACTGCTCGGACAGGTCAATTTTGCTTTTGAGGGGGACACATTTTAGATGTATTTTTCTACCTGTGCCTTCAACCCCCTAGCGAGGGTGAGTAACAACCCTAAAATGTTAAATGGAAAGTGGGGTGGAGTGATTATCATTTGAAAGGGCACAAAATTCTCTTTCCAATGATACCTAATTTGTTGTATTTATGAATAGTTATAAAAAAGCAATAACATTTACTCGATATTTTTGGTGTTGATGAAAATGCGGAAAAACGGCATTTTTATCACTACTACATTCCTTTTTTGGTTCAGATAAGTGTACACAAAGAATTAAGGCAAACGTTCAGTGATTCAGTTCGGTTGCGTTTGAAATTATTTCAACTTTACTGTAAAAATGATTTATTCCATTGCTGAACGGGTTGAAATTGTAAACTTTATTATCAACATAATAGTTCTGCTAGACTTACTGCTCGCCTCTTTAATAACAATCATCCCGGGAAAAATGTGAATAATTCGTACGTTGCCAAGTTAGTCCAAGAGTTTGTCGAAACCGGATCTCTCTGTAATGTGAAACACCAGCCACGGAAACCGATCAGAAATGAAGCAGTGGAAGTCGCTGAATTGGATCATACTCAAAGTACCCGTCAGCTTGCTGCAGCCTCAGGTGTCTCCCGTTCGTCCATAATACGGATATTGAAAGCCTATAAATTTCATCCGTACAAGATTAAATTAGTACAGGAACTCAATGAAGATGATCCTGATAGACGGCTGCAATTTTGTGAACAACTGAGCCAGCTACTTATTGATGATCCGCACCTATCATTCAACACGTGTTTTTCCGATGAGAGTACATTTTTTTTGAATGGAGCTGTGAATACGCATAATTGACGTTACTGGGATGACAGTAACCCACACATATTCCGAGAGGTCCATACCCAGTACCCTCAAAAAATCAATCTCTGGTGTGGCATATTAGGTAGTCATATCGTAGGGGCCACTTTTTATTCCTGGGAATTTAACTGGTGAAATCTACCTGAACATGCTTGAAGATACGATTGATCCTCTCATAACAGAAATCATTGAAAATGACCATCATAATGATGATCGGCTTCATTTCCAGTAAGATGGAGCACCTCCTCACTATGTTGCTCCGGTAAGAGAGTTTTTAGATGATCGGTTTCCTGGACGGTGGATTGGAAGGAGAGGCCCCATCGAATGGCCTGCCAGGGCACCTGATTTATCGCCTTTAGACTTTTTCCTTTGGGGACACTTGATACGCAGCCCGAGTCCATAGAAGATCTTCTCGCTAACGAATTACAGCAGAGTGCAGATTTATAACACCTGATATGCTACAGAATGTTAAGAATAGATTTGAACAAAATCTGTATCATTGTATGGAAGCAAATGGGTCACATTTTCAGCACTTGCTGAAGTAGGATTCTACTAAGTCAATTACACATTTCTAAGTACTGGGTTGAAGTTGTTTTTCTTCACAATACCTACATGATTGAGTGAAATAAAACAAATTATGTATCATTGGAAAGATCATTTTGTGCCCTTTCAAATGATATAAAACTCGACCCTACTTTCCATTTTAGGGTTGAAGGCACAGGTAGAAACATACATCTGAAATGTGTCCCCCTCAAAAGGAAAATTGACCTGTCCAAGCATTTTTGCGTTGAGGTCCAAAAGAAAGGGAAAAGCAAGGTGCATAATTTTCGTTGGACCACTCTGTATACATTTGGGTGTTTTGCAAAAATCGAGACCATTTTGAAACTGGCACAGGCATTGTAAAAAGATTTTTTACTATTGTTAATTTTCAAAGTTTTTCCAAACGAAATTCCTGAATCCTGATTTCCTGAATCTAACACTTTTTAATTTTCTAACTATTCGCCATCTGCTCGAAAGATCGTTACTTTGACCATCGTCCATAGATATTCTAATAAGTCCGCTCACTCTCAGCAGCGACCCAAATCATCACCGTCCGTCCTCGCGCGTCCCTTGCCTGGCCGGTCGGTCGTCAGTGCCCGTCTGACGGGGAAGCCAGTTTAACAGAGTGTCTCCGATTGAACAGTTCGCATCGTTCCGGCCGGTTAAACTGAGTGCGCGAAATGAACATTCTATTTGAACTTTTATTCTTGTAGTTATTTGAACATTTTTTGATGAGGAAAGAAAGTTACGAATTCTCTGGAATTTATTTTTGGTTGGAGGCTTACTATCTCCTCCGTTTTGAATTTATGGAAAATAATGAAAATTGAAAATTATAAATTTTTATTGACGCGTAATCTCAATCAGGATTGTCTCGAGAATTACTTTGGTCAAATCAGAAATGCTTGTGGAAACGCTAGAAATCCAACTGCCATTCAGTTTACCAGAGCATTTAAAAAACTTTTTGCTATAGGATATTTGCACGAGACAGAAGGCAGCAATTTTATGGAAGACAGTAGCGATATTTTGCTCAATATAACATCGGAGTCATTGAAAAATATTGAGTTAAGTTTTCAGGAAAAAAATTAAGAAAATATTTCTCCAATTATAAAAATAGAATCAACCGATTATAGGAATTTGATATCAGAGGAGGGAAATGCACTGGTCTATTTTGATGGATATTTTTTACGTAGATGTCTCTTTGAACATTCTTGTCATATTTGTTTGGAATATTGTTCATCATCCGAAAGAGACAAGTCTACTTCATTTTGTGAGCTCAAAGCTTACAAAGGTAGTAAAAATATATTTGGTGGCTTAACAGTCCCTCCCAATGATTTTTGTAAGTATTTAATACAATTATAAAATACTTTTGTTTCGAATTTTAATGATTGATGATTTTAATGATGATTACTGCATACATGATGGTGTAGGAAACATATTTCTGAAAGAATATTCCAATGTAGAATTCAGCCATCCACGTAGCAATTTTCCCAAAGACTATTTATTTTCATTGTTTACAAGAGTTCGAATCTATTACACAATCAAATTTGCAAACAGGCAAATAAGATCTCAATGTTTAAATGAACAACTGAACTGAAACCACTAATATCGTTGCCGACGTTTCGACTTTTCTAAAGTCATCCTCAGGGTATTACAAAGTTGCAGTGAATCAGATATAAATACACACATACAGGTGAAAAATTATTAAAACGAGAGGTCAAGATTGAGTAAATTTGGTACAATTCAATTGACAGTAAAAATGTAAAAAGAGACATGAACAACAATTTCAAAAATGTAGGGAACGGTAGAACCCAATCTCTGGTTTCTTGTCTATTAGAATAAAAATAAAAGGACATTTACATAAAAATTCCCAGTTTTTGATACTGAAATATACAGAAGTATATTTCTGACCGACGAAAAGTCCACTGTGTTAGCGACCGTTGAAAATAAAATTAGGAACTCACTTACTTCCTGCACTCAAACAGAGTTTTGATTTATATATATATATATATATATATATATATATATATATATATATATATATATATATATATATATATATATATATATATATATATATATATATATATATATATTTATATAAACAAAATATATATTTCAGTATCGAAAACTGGGAATTTTTATTTTTATGTAAATGTCCTTCAATTTTTATTTCAATATACAAGAAAACCAGAAATTTATGTGAGTTCAACCGTTTCCTACAGCTTTTAATTTTTGTTTATGTCTATTTTTACATTTTTACTGTCAATTGAATTGTACCAAACTAATGTACTCAATCTTGACTTCTCATTCGCAGAAGTGATTCTTGTCGCAAATTTCAATAATTTTTTACCTTGTGTGTATGTATATCTGATTCACTGTAACTTTGTAGTACCTTGACGATGACTTTATACAAGTCGAAACGTCGGCAAAGAAATAATAGTAGTTTCATTTATTCGACCTAACTCCAACCAACCCCCAGCTAAATATTTGAAATGTGTCTAAATATATATGCCAAAGTACTGAATAGATTATAATTATACTATTAGGGTATACTCAAGAAAACAACAAATCACCATTCAATTAGGTAATATGTAAATAAAGATTATTCATCTTCATTTTTTCTTTATTGTGAAGTCCCTTTATAAGTATCTCACCTTTTTACCTGCCCATAATTTAAGAAATCAGGTGATTCATGCCAGTTATTACAACGAAATATTCCTCAATTTGTTGTTATTAGAATTTCATATAATATAATCATCTCAATGAAAGATCATACAAAAACATAAATAATATATAATGAATATGATCAACACTTGACGCCTGACCCTCGTAGACACACTTTCGAGTAAACATATTGTTCGCGCTGCTGACTGACCCTCGTATAACGTTTTTCTGCTTGTAGCCCGCATGATTTACGACCGCTCGCAAAAAAGCGGCATATTTTACCCACATCAAAGGAGTTACCATACTTATTAGAATATCTATGGACGATGCTTTGACCACTAATCACAGTATCCTCTAATTAAGACAAATTGAAGACTGAAGTCTCATGAACAGTCAGCGATGGCTAGCTTACATCTGTTTCGCTCCCATTAGCGCTCGTCAGTATAGCACAGGAACGTCCGAGCATTGACTAAAGCTCAAATACACTGCAATACTTGGAGAGAACTCTCTCGTTATATTCGTCTACCCTTGCACAGTGAATGCAGTGATATTGTTTTCTCGTGGTGAAAACCATTTCTCATTTACTTTTACGCGAGTACATACATTTTCAGTACGAAATGATAGTAATGTATTTCAAATTCAATCATTTTCATTTTATTTTGTGAATAAAACAATTCAACATCTTTTTTTTTTCCAGACGA
Source organism: Zygogramma bicolorata (assembly GCA_032362365.1). NCBI lineage: Eukaryota > Metazoa > Arthropoda > Insecta > Coleoptera > Chrysomelidae > Zygogramma > Zygogramma bicolorata. Next base: position 603,539 of record JAVJAQ010005583.1, on the reverse strand, counting down.
GTACGTAGCAAGTCTACATCTGCCCACTTTTGATGCTCATTTGACGGAATTGAGTGACGAGCAGGCTAAATATATGGGGTTAAACAAAGCAGGTCCATTCAAGCCTAACTACTATAGGTAATTACATTTTTCAAAACTGTATATTATTTTGGCAGAAATCGTGACGGGATTTATACCTACTCTTAAATCATAGATATACCAGAGGAATTCAAGTTTTACTGCTATTGATATGTTTTCAATTTTGAAAAACTAGTTATTTTGGATTTCACATTATAATTTGCTTTCTTTGTTTACTATGCGAGCGAGAATAACTGAAAATATTGTGCAAATAGGGTTTCAGGAATGTAATTTGGGAACATCTCAAAGGTATTGGCATATAATTTCTTGATCTCAAGGGAATGAGTAATTTCCAGCTTCATACAATTCAACAAGCTACACAGTTTGTTCCGTTTTTCACTGAAAATGCAATTTCTATCAACATTGAAAGATATTTTTCTTTCCGTGCTGTATTCTCTGTATCTGTAGAGTAGGGAGGGTGAGTGTAGACCCACAGCACTTAGGCCACAATATGGCCCATTGTAGATCCTCCCAAGGAGTCGCCCTCCTAGGAAATTGTCCATCCTGCCTTATCCAGGAAGGAGGACAGGTCACCAGGGGACATCTTAATATCGGCAGGTGTAGGCCAAGACTCACCGAACACACACTCTCTTATCGACGAAAGCTCCAGACATTCACATAAGACATGCCTGACAGTTTCATCTTCCTGTACACACATCCTGCATAGAGGTGTGTCCACTAGCCCCATAATGTGGAGGTGTTTCCTTAGTTTACAGTGTCCAGTCAGAAATCCCACTATCAAACGTAGGTTCTTCCTGGTCATCGCCAAATATTTATTCGGATCCAGCTTCCCAGGATCGCCCAGGGTGATCCTGGCAAAACTGCATCCTTTGGTTTCATCCCATCTCTTAAGGGATTGAGTATGGGTGTAACGTTTGGTTAGTTCCGCAATTGTCGAAGTCGTCAAGCCATGAATGTCACCTGGTCCCAAAATTTTCAGTCCAGCTGCCATCCTGGCCAAAGAGTCAGCAATGCGGTTACCTTTGCTCCTGTCGTGCCCTTTCACCCACCTTAGTACGATATTATTATCTACCGAGGCGTTAGCTAAATCTTGGTGGCACTCTAGTACTAACCTTGAGATAATACGTTGTCTATTCAAGGTTAGTAGGGCTTGTCTACTATCAGTGCAGATTATTATGTTTTTGCCAGAAATTCCTTTTCTGGTTAGCTCTTTTGTGGCGATTGAGATACCAGCCAGTTCTGTTTGAACCACGCTGGTATTTTTTTCCATTCCCCACTTAATCCTTAGGCTAAGTGATCTGGAGTAAACTCCACATCCTGATCCTTCCTTGGTTTTTGAGCTCCGTGGTGTATTATTTCACGGGAGATAATTCGAGAATGCAATATTTTTTTTTCACTATTGTAAGCCTAAAGATCTTGTGATGGATACGACTTTTTCTGAGATTTCTCTGAAGTTATTTTCATAAAAGAGTTTTTGGGATTGCTGAATCTAATACATTAATATTTTTCGAATATTGACTCATGAATATACTTTTTGAACAATCCAGAAAAAATAAGAGGTTATTTCATGTCCACTAGCCCAAACTCTTCAAACTTGGAAGATATGGCATTGTCATCAACTGTGTTTTCGTATACTATTTCTATTTTCTACATAACTGTAGATACAATTTTCTCGGTTTGGATATTCAGCTGAACCTCTTTTCTGAATCAATTTATTTTTTCCAGGTATTAGAATTCGCCATGTGAACTAGTGAGTCAATGTTATTAGTTGTTGCAGGTTAGTTTTTAAAGTATTACTAGACATAAGACAGGAATCAGAAGAAAATAATTGTTGAAGTTTTTTAAGTAAGGACTCTTTGAGATTTCAATTCGTCCTCAAGGAAACAATAACATACACCAAGCAAGTAATTGAAGATGACTAGCATTCCCAGTGTTTTTTTAAAATTTATATATACTTTTAAGGTCACAGCTCATTAAAGCCACCCGGCACCCACCCCGCACCGCCTCGTCGCACGGCGTCCATTCGTTGTCGACAGGTGGACGCCGCGTTATCACCATTAACCGTCGCGCGGTCAACCAGTGGACCCCGCGCGGTCAACGAGTGAACGCCGAGTGGTCAACGAGTGGACGTCGCTTGATCCACGAAGTTTTGAGTATTCTGTTAATAATTGGCACTAGGTCTACAAGTTTTTCTAAGATTTTCGTTATTCATTTTGAAAGCAAAAACGATACATCCGACTAGTTCGAAAAAAAGGCTGGAAATGAAGGGAGTGTGGGGAGAGCGGCTCATCGCCAACTATCGTCCTCTCGTAAATTATTCGCGGGCATCGCGCGGTCCACTCGGGACCCGCGCGTTGGCAACGAGCAGTCAACGCAAGGCAAGCAGGCGAGCAGCGAGTTGTCACCGAGTGGTCCACCCGCCGTCCGCGCGTGGAGGGCTTACGACCGAGGCGATCCGGTGACGCTACGGAGTTGATATAGTGAGCGCATACCCATACAAATCCATGTAAAGAATACTAGCCGCAGAAGGCGAGGCGGTGCCGAGTGGATGCCGGGTGGCTCTAATGGGCTGTGACCTATATAGTACAGCGATAGCCTCATTAGATATATGTGTTACTTTCCATGCAAAGCTTGGATTCGTCATATTTCTGTGGCTTGTGCTGTACGCATTGTGACTTAGATATTTTTGTTTAAACCTACCAGTGCCCACTGCTTATTATTGTAATCTCTTCAAGATACAGGGGCCTGATTCTCAAATGTCTATTACCCACTGTCGCATGCGACAAAATATCCCCATCTCTTTTCAATGCAAGAGAAATCATGATTGATGATTTTGTCGCATGCGACAGGTGTTAATAGACATTTGGGAATCAGGCTCCTGGTCATAAACTACCTATACTAGTGTTTTTGATGGGTCAGTAGCTGCATGATGGCACAAAACACAAAAACGACCAAAAAAATTTGTCGAAATTAAACTGACGCACTCATTGTGATAAGAAAATTTGAAGAAAAGAAACAGCTAAACTCTCGTTACATTTGTTGTTTTAATACATTTTCAAAAGGAATTATGGAATCAGATTTCCTCAGAAACGCTATTGTTTTCTGACCAAACCGTGAAGTGAAAGTGCCATTAAAAAAAATATGAAATGGCTGAACGCGGTTCAAAATTCCAATTCGTTCCCAATAATCAATAAATTACAAAGATTCAATGAAATAGAAGAGTTGAACAGCAAACCTGATGATTGCTTTTTATACAAAGTATTGATTATATACATTATTATTATTTTTGTTGAATTTCTTTTTCATTGTGTTTTGTGGAAATCATTGCATTTTTTAATATGCGTAGTGCTACTATTATGTTGTGTTAAATAATTATTATTGATGTGTATTTTAACCATGTACTTAACCTATATGTTGTAGTATTATTTTGTTTTTCGAAAAATACTTCATGGTGTATATTT